>JAAAKQ030255187.1:0-10856 GCA_010016005.3 Zanna intricata | reverse complement strand
AATTTTATTATCATTCATTTTTTATGATTATTTTTTTAGATTATTTGAATAGTTAGTGACTTTATTCATGCTACGTAACATTTACTTCTGTTTTATGCTAATCTTTAGAATATTATTATACTCCTCAATCTCATTTTTTTAATATATTGCAATCTTTTGTCTACACTTTGATTTTTAATTTTGTTTGCCTCTACAAAATTTGAGGCCTTTATTTTAATTTTTTGTGTTTCCTGAGCCCAGATTTCAGTACATAATTCTTAATTCTTACCCTTTTAATTCTTAGTTTTGTGTTTGATATTAGCAAGTTTGTTTCGTAATGAAAGATTTTCTTTTTTGTTCATATAAACATTAAAACTGTCAAAACTACTGGTATAATATGTTTCCATGTATCAGTATTTTATTTTTTTCTTATTAGTTTATCAACTGAAATGAAGAAGTCTGTAATATTATAAACACTAATAAAACATTTTAAACACAAGGTATCTATTTTGTTGGAAAATATTTTTACATATACAGAGTGTCCCACGAAGAAATGGAGAAACATCAAGGACTAGTTTTATTATCAAAGTAACTGTTCAAGATATGTTAACTCAAAATGTTCATATGAAGAAATTACAAAGTAAAAGAACACAGAAATCAATTTATTTTTTTTTTAACATATTTGCTTGCTTAGAATGCACCTAAAGTTTTAGAAAAGGAACGGAGCCATTTACTATTTCTCATCTTACCTATTTTTCTTGAACTTTTGGAAGAATGTTGAAGTATTTTTGAGGTTTAGGACCAACACTACGTTACTTATTTTGTTTTATGTGGGATGTGAGTGGCCTTTTGTTTAATACTAATAAATAACCTATTTAATAGATTTTCAAAAAAGTGCTAAATTGAAATAAATTAATGTTTCTTTAATTTAATAATATGGCATAAAATTAATTGAAACTAAATTTACCTTCTTTACATGAACTTTATTTGATTATTTTATTTTAGTCCCAGTGCAAAGTTTTATTCATTTTTCAATTTATCAGCAATGGAAATTAAAATATTTAATTTCCATTTATGTGCGGTAAAATTTGAGGATCAAAAAATCCAAAATACATTGCTAAATTTCCATCTGATAAATTTGACCCCATTCAAATTAAATTAAATTGACTTTTACGCTATAATGGTTTCCTTCAAAGTTACTTATTGTTGTATAAAATGAGAGGTTGTTTTCAGGTGAATTGCCAAAAAAGGATCAAATTTTAGACCAAAAATTCAGAAGATCTTACTTTAGACATTATTAAATAGAAAATTCTGGAACTGAAGTTTGAAAATTTAAAGGAGCTTTCGTAATAAGGCTTTTAAAATATTTTTACAAATTTTCAATCGTATACCTTTCTTTTTTTACTAACGCCTAATATTTTAATTACACGTTCCAGAGAAGTACAGTAAGGTTAAATTGATTCATTATTAGTTAAATGTAGGACTAAAAGTAAGGCAAACAATTTTATAAAATAAATTAATAATTTTTCATGAATGAGATGATGTTTTAATTTTTATAATTATTTTTTAATTTTAGAACTAATGGAATCAATTATACATACATATTTGTTATCCATCGTTTAAATAACTATTATTTTGTAAACATATTGATTAGGTACAGAATTAATTTTGCGGTTTGGAGAAAATTGATTACGTAGCACATAATATAGTTTCTTCAATACATCACTTTTCTTTTATATTTTATTTTACGTGTGTGGTAAATTTAAATCGTTTGACATCTTTGTCATGCAAATCGGATGAGCCATTTTGAATTGCAGCAGCACAGACAAGATTATATTTCCATTCTTTCTTTTGGTATTACTTTTCTGCTTGACTTTATTTATTTATTCATTTATGAATAGGAAGAAGGTTAAAAAACAAACTTTCTTATGTTAACTAAAAACATATAAATAATTAATTAGTAGAAGATTGATTTTACAAAATGTATATATAATTAATTTTCATGAGTAATATAAAGCTGCCTCAATTAATCTTGGAGGTTGGACTACGACGATTAGTATGGTGCCTGTTATCCAAACTGAATTCATTCAGTTTAGTTTTCAAGCGCAGAAACAAATTGCTTTTTTGTAAATACAATTTATTATTTTATGTTACTAGACGATATTATAGATTGCAATTATTTTGTATTCTCCTGATGATACTTTGTAAATTATTAAATATTTTTCCACAGAATGAAATGTTATGGTAAAATTTTAATGTTATAAAAATGTAGACTTATTCACAAAAAGTATTGTGGACAAATGCTAAATAATAAATTAGGTAGCATTATACTTATTACGTGACGTATTTAAACATAGTTTATAATCTATCATGATTTTTTGTATTCTGAAAATAAACAGAGACATGCCAAGTATTATAACTCAGGAAATGAGTAACTTTTCATATATAAATATCAAATATAGCCAGGCCAATGTAAAAGTAAATATAATTATACATCAGCCTACGTTATTGAATGCTTGAGTATAATCCAAACAACTAGTTTTCCTTTATTTGTTAATATTGTAAGAAAATTTTTGAAAATTCCGTTTCTTTTTATTCGTGTTTCAAATTATCAAGTATAGGACAATAAACTAGACAAAAGTTGTAAAAAAAAAACTGAAAAATGCGTGTTATATTGTATATTGAAGCTATAACATAAAACACTAAACAATTAATAACGTCTTTCACCATATTAAAATATATTTAAATAAAGTCGTGAATTCAGAAAGAAGATGAAAGCAGCAAACAATTCAAAACACCACTATATAGTATGTCTCATCCTTCATCCACTTGCTGACTACTATCAGCAAAGATCTCAGCTTTTAATATCCTATTTATTTTATTTTAATTTTGCAAAAAACCCTAAACTAAACCTAAACTTTTTACGTAAGACATGACATGGTTCCTACTGTTATTATGTCCATACATGTATAGAAAATATAATTACTATCATTTTTTAAGAAAAAAATACAATTTATTATAGGATAGTTATTTTATAAACAGTGAATGACTGATTGACATGAGTTTAAGAACATTTAAATAGTATTTAAAATTTTCCCTCAAGCTAACCTCGTATCCCAATTTTCCAGTGGTAATTATCTAATTACAGTGTTTCCAAAGGATTTAGGAAGAAGATTTATACCTAACATCAAAGAAAATTAAAAATTTTAACTTGTATATCTACTTTTATTTCACACCACTGTTTATTGCACGACTGCCCAAAAAGAAATGTAACGTACTTACGGTGTATATATAATACATACCGTAGTAGCTGAAGAGCTGAATCAATTTAAATATATGACCCCGCGTTGTAATCCTTACGTTAGCAGGACTGTCATAGACTATATAATTATGTATATGTTTAAATAAATTTAAAAAATTTGAAAATAAAATTATACTACATACAAATACTATAATATACAAAATTTTTACCCCCATGCTCTTTAATTATCCTATATTAAAGTATATTGTTTGCCAGCAATGTATTTTTTTATTTTTATTTTTTTGATAGTTAAGTCAGCTAGCTGACTGCTAACTGTTAGTTTCAAGTGAGTTAACTGCTAACTTGAAGTTGCAGTAGGAGTTGGTAGTTTTCGACTTTTTACAAAAGTTAAAAAAAAGAATTGGAAATAATTTGAATAAACCAAGAAATTTTCATTAATTAAAATGATAATTAGTAGAATATATGATACAGAGTACCATTTCAGGTGTCCGTCATAAGGGATTGTATAAGTTAAAAAAGTGAAGAAGAATATTTAAGAAACCCATAAAATTAAAAATAAAACATCCCATTTTAATTAAAACTAAATCTTAAAAAATTGTATTTATTATTATTTTGTTTAATTCAAAATATACCCTAAGTACGAGTACTAAAAGGTATTAGAAATATATTTTAAAAAATAGAGATTAAAAATTATAAATAAAATTAATTAAACGATTGAGCAGAAAATCGTTCAGTTTTATACGTTATTGTAAATTAGTGGTTTTATTCAAAATTATCATGAAGTAAAAGATAAGAAATCAAGTAGTATATATGAAACGAAAATAACTGGGATAGGCTTATGTATCCCGGATATTTCGGTTAATCATCCGGGATTTATATTATAATTAGCAAAATAAAAGATTCATCTGATAAAAAGTATAGTATAAAAAGAGATAATTTAGGATAATTTTACTGATAGTATTGAGTAGTCTTCTAGAACGGTACACTTATTATCATCAACAATGAAACAGTCTACAACTATACTAGTTTCCATTTTAATATTCGGTATAATTTTCAACAGTTCAAATGCAAATCAGATGATGGACAACGAAATGGAAGAGCTGAAGTTGAATAGTAAGTTTCTTATATTTAAGAAGTAATTTTATTTCTCTTTGCTAATTTTAAGTAAATTATTCTCAAAGAAACAGATTCTGTGAAATTAAATACATGGTTTCACATCAGAATATGTTTTTTTAATCGTAATTTATATCAATTTACTTAAATATTTTGAAGTATTATTTAAAAAAAACTAATAACATATTGATTTTTTTTAAACTCTTCTAGCTAAGCCATGGAACATTGTAAGTGATAAAAGTTTTTATTCTAATGGTCTATTATTAGTGATGAAGTTAGTACAATAGGGCTATAATAGAGACCAGGATTAACAATTAACCTGCCCAATGGCTATAGTATTTATCAAGCGGAGGTTTAGAAATAAAAATAATAACGCATGACCTTCTGCAATCTGTGCATGACAACAAGAAGGTGATTTTACGAATTTTATACAATTTGTAAAAAAATGGTAATTAAGATACTGGCTTCATTTATATGCAACAGAACATTGTACTTTATGATTACTGTTAATTTAATTTTTTTTTTTAATTTTTAGATAATTTCTAAAAAATGGTCTATTCATTTCATTTAACTATTTAATATCATTCTATATCATTTAAACATGAAGCCTGCAGTAGTACAAAAAACTAATAAGACATTTTAACTGACTTCAAGAAGTGATGAATACCAAATGTTTTTTGTTTTTATTCTATGTTAAAATTTTGAACACAATGCGTAAATCCTGGTTTGTCATTTTAATTGTAATTTATATTGTGGAATATAAATCATTCTTATATAAATAAACATTACTCTTCTTTCTTTTTATTCTCAATAATAACATGCAAAAATATTATTCTTTAATATTTTTGAAGTTTTGTGGAAGAATAGTGTTACAAAAATACTTCTTTTTTTTTGTCTGATGGGGACGGCAACAAATACAAGAAAAAAATAACATACACAGTTATATGGAATTTGTACACAGTTATATGTGGTTTGTTTTATAGGATTGTTAACCCAATTTTCTTTTTTATTTTAATATATAAAAATAAATTTATATATATATATTTTTTTTTATAAAAAGGGTTTTGTCCATTAAAATTTTAGTATCTTCTTGTAATGCTCGTATATCAAATCTTAAGTAATGTACACTAGGTAACTAACAAACACAAATCTTCGTAATTTACCTGTTATAATTGTAATATTACAACGAAATTCATACGGCATAATATACATTTTCTGAAAAAAATCTATCAAAGTAAATGCAGTCCTAAAATATGTTTTCAATTAAAGTTGAGTGAATAAATAATAATTATATCAATTAATATATATTTATATATTAAGAAAAACCCACGATAATTTCATAATCAATATAAGTCAAACCTGACTGAAATTTTTCAGTTTAGTCATCTAGAGTATATTTTATATACCACCGATAGTAAAAATGTTATGCGATTATTATTTCTTGAGTATTGTTTTAAAACCCCTCCCTACTTGATTTTTTTTTTTAATTTTGTTTAATAAATCAGTGAAATTGTGTAGAGCAATATGAACTTTATTTTTTAAGCTAATTCCAGAACAAATTCAAATAGATTGTTTGTAAGATTCTCTGTGGCTTTTTTTAAAAAAAATATATTTATAATAATCCCTTTGGTTAATATGTTTAATTTTTGTAAAAAAAAGTATGTATTATAATAAATTTTATGTTTTAATTTATTTTTGGGCGTGTAATGGTATATAATATTATTGAATGAAATTTCATAGTTCATTTTTTTTTCTGGAAAATGGGAATGTTTTAATTTCAAAAATTAGAAAAATAATGGATTAATTAATTAACCATTATTATTAAGATAAAAATACCAGTTTTAAATAATTGTGTTTATAATTAATTCAGGGAATTCTTTTATAATCAAGAGAAATCAATAAAACCGACTTCATTTTGAATTATTTCTAAAGTACTTCTAAATTGTGTATACGAAATGCTGATCTGTAAGCATAATAATGTTTATTATTTTTCCAGTATAAATATACATGCTTAAAATATATATGAAATATTACTTCTTTTTCATTTAGTGGAATTGTGAAAAACAATATCTGTACAAAAACAATATTACATTTCTGAATTTCATTTAAATAACATGTTATTTATAAAGTATTAATTCAATATTATTTAATAATTTCAGATGATTTTGGAAATAATGAAAGATTTGTACGCAATATTTTTAGTGATTATAGTGGTATTGGCAACTTTCGTAACGTTGGCAAAGGTTTGTTCGTTAATAAAAAAATGGGTGATTTTGGCGGCAATAAATTCAGATTCAATAGTTAAAATATATAGTACAACTGGTTTTTTTAATGTAAGAGACTTTTAGTACTTTATTATCACATTAACTTTAGTTACAGAAAAATAAAAAAATAATATTTAAAAGAATATGATTTTTTGTCTATTTTATTGTTATCGTCGTACACGATGATATACATTTATTACTGAAATTTAAAACTCTACTTTATAGTAGAAAATCAAATTATGCTTTTTTAAAGATGCCTACACATTGATATTGAACATATTAAATTAAAAAAAAAATAAAAATCTGTTTTCTAATTTATTATTTCGGAATTACAGAAGAAGAATAAAGTATAAAAATGGAGATGAAATGGCTAAATAAGAAAATTTCTCGAAGCTGGTTTTAGCTTAAGGGATATTTTTCTAAACGAAAAGGTTTTAGAATGTTTTCTAAACAATGTATGATGTAAATTATAATTAATGTATCTACAGAAAAAAATAATTATATACTATTCATTCATAATTTAATTAAATTAGTTTAATAATAAAAATACTAATCATTTTTAATAAGGATACTACATGAAATATACCAAGAGTGGTTACATCGCCTGTTGGTACATTGACGAGTAGTATTTCACTGGCAATCAAAATTAAGAGATTTAAAACGAAATGAAATAATAGAAGATAATTACGAGGGTGTAAAATAGAATATTGTTAAATCATAATTACGGAAGATTATGTTTACAATCATAAAAATGATAAGATTATCATTACATATTGTACCTTCAGTAAAAAATATAACCATTATATAAATATATAATTTTATATAAAATAAAATTTATTTCGGTAAGAATGGTAGGAGAGTTATACCTCTACAAAGGTATTTTATATTATTTGTATGTTATTCAGATACTTATTTTTAAATTATTTGATATTGTTAAAAATTTTTATTTTTTTTAATTAAAAAAACAGCATAAATAGGTTCTGATTAAATAAGTTCTGATCTTAGTGATTTAGCCTAATGTAATCTAGTAACATGAAGAATGCTATCCTTATTAGGACTCGAACACGGAACTTCTGGTGAAAGATCGAGACGTTGTCACTCAGTAACGAAGATTGGCTAGATTTTTTTTGTTGTTAATCATACTGTTAAAAAAACATAAAGTATAAAATATGCAATCTCATTTTTCCTGTTCATAGACATTTTAAAAGGAGAAACAGAAATTTTGATTATTTATTTGTATTTTTTAGATTACATTGTGGTTAATTTTCTTTCTCTTATTTTATTTTGCAGGGTTATTTTTAAGATGAAACCACAAAAAGGATCTATAATGGTAAAAAAAATCAACAATAATTTTTTCTAAAAGCAAAAAGTAAATATATGTATAAAGCAAATATATGTGTATACGTAACATTCAGTTTTAAAATTGAAATGTACTTAATTAAAATAAATGAGTATTTCCAATATATATACTTTTTTTTATCTTAGACTGTAATATTTCATAGACGTCAAGGCCAAATAGACAGGAAATACAAATAAAAAAAAAATGTATATACAAAACCTTCAGATAGGCTTTTCCTTATGAGTGATGTATTTTAAGTATAAAACACATTACGTAAATATTTATAAGGTTATTCTGTCCCACTGATCCTACGTTTTGCTTCTATAGATAAAAATAAATAAACCAGGATTGTTTGGGACCATGAATTCAGTTATTCTAACCGGAAAATATTTTATAAAGAAAAATTTTAATACTAAAATTGTAACGATAACCTTTAGTAATATAATCCTAAAAAGTTAATTGCAACAGTAATTTTTTTAATAATTACAGTTATTTCCCTCGTATTGTAAAACATTCTGTATCTATAAGAAGAGATTCACAAGAGCTTCATATTCAACGGACAAAAATTCATATTTTGTTAGAAAAAAAACCATTAGCTTTGTTAATCAGATATTAGCTACTAATACGTATTATAAGGTTACCCCCTTAAGATTAACCCTCTACAAATATATAATAAGAAGCGTTTATTTACGTAACAAAAACAAGGAATAGGTGACGTGCATGGATATTTTAACCGACTTCAAAAAGAAGGGGAAGGCGGTTCCTAATTCGTATCGTATGTAGGTTTTTGAACCCCTGGAACGTTTTTGTGTTTTAATAATATTAGCCAAGAGAAAAAAAATACTCGTTAGAAAAAACTTTTTTTTCCCGACATATAACGTATATATCCGCTCTTATACAAATCATTTAAAAGTTGTCTGTAGAGTTTAAAAATTGTACAAGAAACAAGAATCGTTTAAACATACAATTAAATAAAATAATCAATAGTGACTCATGAGAATAATACGACATAGATTGATGTCGTATTATAGCACAAGTTCATTTTTTCTTTAAATGAAGATTACATTTTACTTATTTCGAGAACGCACTTTCAAATAAAATTTACACTTTTGTAATAAAAGTAATGTGTTATACATACATAATTGACAACATAATTCTACGTAATTGTATAACACTGTTATTCACTAAATTTCAATGATTATAAAACAGTTTGCAGGAATTTTACTGGTTTGACAAAGAACTGAATAAAGAATAAAAAGAATATAGTGATAGTTTTTTAAAAATATATATAGATTACACTATTTAACAAACTATACAATTGATTTATATAATAATATATATTTCATGATATAGTATTATTCTATAAAAGGAATTGAATAATGTGTTAAAAATCGCATATCAATCTCCTATGTTAAATAAAATATACTGATACATTATTCATACTGGTAGAGATTTTAATCTTCGAAATTTTGCAGAAGTTCTCTCGTCGTTTGACTTATTCAATGGCTTGTTTGGTTCCAAATCTGATATAAAGATAAACCGTTTAATGTTCTCATGCAGCTAAGTTCAATGAACCTTTTTTTTTGTCCCCTCTGGGTCGGACCTCCAATTAAGTATGACTCAACCCGGAGGGGAACAACTCTTTGTAGTGGGATGCTACAGAGCAGGACACAGGATATTAGAATAGGTATCTTTCTCTTTATTGTTAACTCAAAATAAGGGCAACTTAGACATCTTTTAGATCTGGGACTAAATTTTTTTTTTATCTTCTCTTGTCCTATCATCTTCTTGCCCCTAGAGGGGGCAATGTGGAGTCTCCAATCGATAATACGACACACTTAGGCATGCCGCTCCTCCCGAGTGAGGCTGTCCGCCCCCCTCCCTGAGAAACAAGTCAATATCCTTGTTATCTATCCGTCTCTTCTTTGTCTCTTATCATTCCGACGACTAAACCCTCAACGTCTTTCCAAGCATCTGCCGAGGAAATCAAGTCTCTAACCAAAGAATCCGGAGTAAGATGTCTCACCTCTGAAACTCTCCTCGGTGCATCCCATCTTGGGTATTCGAATAACATATACATAGGGGGTTATCCAACTCATCGCAGAAGGAGCAAACGGCTGATTCTTTCCGATGAAATCTGAATAAATATTAATTAGAACATCCGTGATCTGAAAGCATCTGGGTCATATGGTAGCCAGTATCCCCATGCTTGTAATCAAGCCACTTCCTCAAATCCGGGATTAATCGCTTCGTCCACACCGCCTCCTCACCAGACGTCCATCTTTGACACCACTCCTGTGTTATGATATCTCGTGCCTCCATTATGCCAACGCCTTGGTGTCTTAATGAGCGTTCCTCAGTTCAATGAACCTGGCCTTTCCAGAATCAATTTTCCCCAAAACAGTCACTGGCTTATAGAGAGTTATTTCTTGGAGCTGATGGTCTAATAGAGGTAAAGTGTAAAATTACTGGAAGCATTATACTCTCAGTTATCTACATATCCTTTAGTTCATTACAACGTTGCAGTCACAGGATCATTTTTAATATCAGCAACTCTTATATTTCTATATATCGCATCATCACCATCATCACTGAATTTGAGCAAACTGAATCTGTCTTTTCTCCATCTGTCAACTGATCTCTCTCCGCAGACCTGCCTTTAAATCTCTAAGTATGTATCATTACACTAACAACGTCTAACTGATGTACTACGTCTATTATTGATATATAATACTAAATATATGAAAAACTTATATATATACATACATATAAATATTACGTGAACATTTAGTCAGTTTTATTGAGTGTCTGAGCACTCAATATCAGTTACTAATAAAGGTCCCGTTCTCTTGTTTAGAAGTGAGATTTATAGAAAAACGTAAATGCAAACGATCCAGTT
>JAAAKQ030255176.1:0-10856 GCA_010016005.3 Zanna intricata | reverse complement strand
ATTGGAAACTTTTTTCTTATTTTTAGATATAGAATCTGTTTCCGAGAGATTGCCGTGCAGTTTTGATACACCCTGTAAAATATATATATACATATTAATACTAATAATCATGATTATTTAATTAATTAATTAAGCATTTTTCTTTGGTACATTAAATTTGTTTTCAGTTCATTACTTAACTTTTACATTTTTGCAGGTTTTTTTCAGCTTTATAACTTTATTTTGTTTTTTATCATTGGGATTGTTTGTGATTTTTATTATTTAACTTTGTAATTAATAAAATTACATTGTATCAGATCTCTTCAATTATCTGAGTTTGCAATAAAAAGATAGAAATAGAGTAAAATACAATACATATACATGTGTGCGCGTACGAGCGCTGTTTGCGTATGTATTTGTATATATTTATAAATAAAATTGATGATTTTATGAATAAAAAGAAAAATAAATAAACAAATTTAAATGAAACAGAATTGTTTTCATTTATTTGTCTTTGTTATTGCTATTAAAACGTCGGTACTGTTCCTACCATTGTTTCTAAATATGGTTGGTTGTTAAATTTTTTTTTGAGGTGGTTTTAGAATTGTTCGGTTTTTTTAATTTTATTTTCTATTTTTTTAATTATGTTTCAGTTGTTTAGTGTTGTGCTGTTTTTTTCTACGGTTGGTTGGCGGGCTTTTACTCAAACAAATTTTATCAGTTTTGTTTTATAACGTCATTCATTCATTAATTTAGTTTTTATTTAAATAATTTCTTTTATTCATGGCTGCTAATTAAATCGGTTTGTGTATAAAATAAATTCATAAAAAGTATAATAAAATAGAAATATAATTTCTCAGTTTCCATTATAAATTTGTGGGTTTTTATTTATTTCTTTTTTCATTCAAAATTCATTTCGCTGCTTACACAAATAAAGAGAAAATTCATATAGTAATTATTCTTCTTAATATGATAAAAATGGATTACTTGGTGAGATATTTATACAAATAAAATTGAAATTTTCCCCTGTAAATTTGTGTGTTTTAATGTTTTTTTTTTTTGTTTTTTTTAAGGTTTCCTTTCATTTATTTGAAACGACATACACATACAAACTTGCAGCAACAGCCAATTAAAAACAAAGCTGAATAAATTATTCATTTCTTTTTCTTTGAATCTCTTTACGACTCTGTTATTAACAACTGAGGTTGTAATTTTTCACTGTTTGTAGCCCAGTTTACTTTTTTTGTGTTTATACTCCCAACTAGAACTTATTTATCTTTGATTAAAAATATTTTTACCTTTACAGATATACCCGTACTTTGAATTTATTTCCTTCTTTTTCCAGTTATGTTGAATGTATATTTTCCTGATTTATTCATATACTAGCATTCAAATACCCGCCGCTTCGCGCGTAAACTACGATTATTTTAGTAACTGTCGAATTTATAAATCCCTTAATAGTACGTATAAAATATTTCTTATTGCGATTTATGAATATCCAAGTTATGAAGCAGTAATTCATCATTCACGTGTTAAAATCAATATTTGATAATTTTGAGATATTTATAAACGTGCATTAACAAGATTCATATAAATTACATTGATACAGATGAAAAATATTTATTTCTACGGAATAATTTAAATAGTGTTTTTATATACATTTTACACCAGCGCCGCGTTGTAAACTACATTTTTGGTTCTTCTGTTATTACAGCAAATAAAAAGTTCGCTTTTTTCGTGCTTGAGAATATGCTACGTACAATTGTCCATCCAGAAAATAAAGCAGGTAGAAAATCTACACCAGCTGTACAAAATGATTGATCTTCGTGATTTATTGTTGTCATTGCAAAACATATGTTAAATGGAAACTGGTGTCTTTTAAATTGAAACGGAAAGTTATAGACTCGCATAGAACTAGCAGTTAATGATGTTAAAGAACAATTTAAATTCAGAATAATAGTGCAAGGTGAAGAGAAAACAATGTTACGTTTTGCTGATGATATAGTAATTCTAGCTGAGAGGAAAAAGGATTTAGAAGAAACATTGAATGGTAGGGATGAAGTCCTACGCAACAACTACCGCATGAATATAAAAAAGAACAAAGCAAAAGTAATGAAATGTAGTAGAAATAATGTAGGTGGATCACTGAATATAAAAATAGGAAGAGAAAAGATTATGGAGGTAGAAAAATATTTTATTTTGGACGTAGAATTACTAAATATGAACGAAGCAGGAGCGACATAAAATACCAAATAGCATAAGTGAAACAAGCCTTCAGTCAGAAATATAAATTGCTTACATCAAAGATTAATTTAAACGTCAGGAAAACATTTCTGTATATGTTTAGAGCGTAGCTTTATATGGAAGTGTGAAACTTTGACGATCGGAGTACCTGAGAAGAAATGATTAGAAGCTTTTGAAATGTGGTGTTACAGTAAATGTTAAAAATCAGATGGGTGTATAAAGTGAGAAATGAAGAGTTGTTGAGGCAGATCGATGAAAAAAGAAGCATTTGGAAAAATATAGTTTAAAGAAGAGACAGACGTACAGGCCACATATTAAGGCGTCCTGGAATACTCTCTGTGATACTGGAGGGAAGGCTAGATAGAAAAAATTGTGCAGGCAGGTAACGTTTGGAATATGTAAAACAAATTTTTAGGGATGTAGCATGTAGGAGGTATCCTGAAATGAAACGCCCAAAATCTAACAAAAAGTGAATTTTGAACTTATTCTTAACTGCAGTAATAAGCAGTCATTGAGAGCTTTTCAACGATAAATCGTAAGTGGTACTTATTTTCATTGATTTCAGAGTTATAGCCAAATAAAATTTTAATTAATGAACTATTTGGATCTTACAAGGGAAGGCACATCGGTTCGAATCATGCTTCACCTTCTTTTTTCTTTTTTTAACTTAAAAAATTTTTTTTGTTTGTTTTAATTTAAGTATATTAATTATTTAATTATTAACTCATGATTGTTAGAAAATCTTTACAATAAATAATATTTTCAGTAATAAAAATAAAAACAAAAAATGAAAAAATTTAAAGTTAGTAGTGAAACAAAATTGTTTGTACTTTTCATTTTTTTAAATGTGTATATGTAATTTAATAGGTATTATTACATATGTGTATATGTAATAGATTTGGTGAAACGTCTGATTATTTAACATTAATTGAAAATTATTATTTAGAATCGTATTATTTTTGGATTTTCGTACAAGGAAGTCATGTAATGTCTACATCAGATTTTTTTTTTAATGAAATTTTAATATTTTACACAATTATATCATTAATTAATATTTAAACAACCTATGGCGTATTTAAAACAAAAATCTGTCAAAGACAAAGTCGGGAAATTTATGCTACACTTTGCTGGGTTTCTTTTATTTTGTGTTTCTGATTGTTGTCCATTGTTTCATTGTTATGTAGAGCTACATACTTTTCAATTATTTTTAAAGAAATACTTGCTAAATTTCTAAAGCTGTATTTAATATTACGACTTCCTTTTTAAATAAAAAGTCTTGCTTTGCCAATCTTCTTTTTATTAACTCTCTTAATATTTTTTTTATTCCATCTAACCTTTGTCATTTTAAAATTAAATTAGGTTGTGAAACTTTCTTTTGTTTATTGGCCCTTTCGTCTCATTATTTAATTTATTATCTTTCTTTCGTGTTTAATAAATTTTTTTAAATACAACTTTCAAATACAACTTCTCTTCCAAAAATGAGTCTATTTGATTCATTACTTTTCAGTTCAGTCATTCTTATTTTCATCTAAAAATTATAATCAGCGTATTTCATTTTTATTAACTCTTTGTTTTTGTTCCTGAGTTATTTTCCAGCCTCAAATTTTTGTTTTAGTTTTTTTTTTTTTTTATTGTTCCTTCCGTATAAAATTAAACAGAAAAGGGATAGGTTTTTAAATCATTCTCTAACTCCGTTTTGTATGTAATTTGTATAATCTTCTTTTCCTAAACCTGCTTGTTATAAAAATTACTAAACATTCTTTTTTCTTTACTCTTGTTACGTTCTTTTATGTATCAAATATTATATGACATATTACGTTTTCATGTTACATTCTATGCGTTGAGAACATTGAAGGTAGACACCGACATGGTCGGTTCCTTTTTGATATTCGATTCAAGTAATATTCAGTTACAATAAAGAGACCGGCAGATGGCTGTACAATTCCAGACGCTCGGTCAGTAGCAAGCAATATTTCAAACCAGTAGCTCGTAGTACTTCACCAAGTTAGTTGCAACATATCACTCATAAGTAAAACATTCATAAGTCCTTTATGTCATCATACAATTTCATTATTCATAAGTTTAGTTACAAAGTAATTACGCTATTCAAGATTATACTATGTTATATTATTATACCTTCAACGTCATTAACGCATATACTACAATATATGACAATAAATAATCGTTTAACCAAGAAATGGTACTTATTCATTTAAACGACTACATCACATCAGCTATTATACATAATATATACATGTTGGTCCTCCGTGCATACATATAACGTCTGTCTACAATCATTCAACAACTTTACATATTTTTTAGTGTTATATTAAACATTGAAGCAATTACAACTCTTTACAAGTCTTCAATTTTAAATATTTAAATAATTTGTTTTTATTTAAATTAAAAAATCGTTTCTTCAGAATTACAGATACTATAAATCATTTTAGTTGTACATTTCTACTTTCTGAATTTCTTAATTGGCAGAAAGCTAAAAAATTCTTTTAATATTTTCTTCTTTTTTTCTACAATTATTTTCTTGTGCAGCTGTCGTTATCTAAATGGTTTTTTTTTTTAAATACGCGTTTAAATATAAACTTCAAAGTTGTAGAAGCAGTTGTGAAAAAAAAGAGGAAATACTGGTAAAAATAACAAAACTTATTTTCCATAAAAATGGTTTCAATCTCATAATATTCCAGTTTACATGTATGTATATATATATATATATATATATATATAAAATAAATGTAAATAATTTAGCCAAGATAAATTTGTTGAACCAGTGCCAGAAACTTTTAGAAAGAGTTTTTTTTTTTTTTTTTTATAAAACTCGTTTGAAATTTTATTCTTATTGTAATTTTTTTGTTTCAAATCTTAATAAAAAATTCAATAAAAAGATTTTAGGAAAAAATGTAACCACTAAAAAAAAAATTTGTTTTTTACTTCCTTTTACGAAGTAAAAATAAGTATTGTAATCGCGAAAAATTTCGGTTTTCAGATTTTAGCGGAAATATCCATTTTGATCATCCCTGAATAAATTTTGACTAGTTTCGGCGTGACGACTTTACGTACGTATAAATGTATCTCGCATATTTCAAAACGATTACCCGTAGACTGTTAAATTTTTGTATTTAGGATTGTTGTAACATAGTTGTGCAGCTACCTTTTTGATTGCAATCAACTGAATCAAAAGTGTCCAATAAAGCCTAAAATCCAAAAAAATTGGTTTTTGGACTTTTTCTTTACTGCAGAAATAAGCCCTTATTGAGAGATTTTTAACCGTATATCATTCGGTACTTATTTTCATTGGTCAAATAAAATAAAAATATTAGCCAAATAAAATTTTAATTAATGAAATATTTGGATCTTACAAGAGAATGCACTTGGGTTGGAATCAGACTTAATTCCTCTTTTTCCTTTTTTCAACTTTTTTTAATTTATTTTTTTAACTGGTTTTACAATTCTGAATTTTTGTATATAAACTCTTCTTAAAAATCAAATCGATAAGTGGTTCACCACTTTTTTTTTTTTTAATTCATTGTTTGGGATAGAAAAGAAGGGACATATTCTTTTCATGAAAATTCAACATATGAGAATCTGAAAGTGTTGTAGTTGTGAAAATTAATAGTAAATATTTCTCTGAAGATAAAATTATTCATTTTTCACCATTTTTCAAAATTCCAATTTGGAAAATGGCAAAGTTTTTCTATGAAACTAAATGAAAATAAAGGTGTACAGTCATGAAAATTGTTATTTAGACTTTACATTGAAAACAGAAAGACACATTTTCATCTATTTTTTAAAAATCCAATTTGGGAGTTAAGGAGGCGGACCAACATTTTGTATGAAAATTTTTAATTTCTACAATGCATGATTATTTTTACTTTCTTTTGCGAAGTAAAGGAAGTATTGTGATCGTGAAAAATTTCAGTTTTCAGATCGGAAATAGCCGTTCTGACCATTCGTGAATCCATTTTGACTAGTGACGTCTGTACCTATGTACGTACGTATGCATTTGGCATAAAAACGATTAGCTGTAGGATGTTAAAATTTTGGATTTAGAACTGTTGTAACATCTAAATGTGTTCCTTCCACTTTGATTCCCTTTTGAATCGACTGGACCAAACGTGTCCAAAAAAGCCCAAAATTCTCCAAAAATCTGGATTCTAGCCTTTTTCTTAACTGTATAATAAGCCCTCATTGAGAGCTTTTCAACGATGTATCATAAGTGTTAATTATTTTCATTGGTTCCAGTGTTACAGCCCAATAAAAGTTTAATTAATGAAATATTTGGATCTTACAAGGGAAGGCAGATTGGTTCGAATCAGACTTCATCTCCTTTTGTTTTTTTTTTTAACTTTTTTTTTAAATTTAAATATATTGATTAATTTTTAATTATCACCCGTACGATAATTTATTGTAAAAAACGTTTTAACAATAAATAATAATTCAATAAAAAAAAAAAGAATATGACAAAAAAAGCAGTTACAGTGAAATAGAATTTTATGTAATTTTAAAAATGTGTATATGTAATTTAATAGGCATTATTACAGATTATTTAATATTAATTAAAAATTACAATTTAGAATCGTATTATATTTGGATTTTTGTAAAAGGAAGTCATGTAGTGTTCACATCAGATTTTTTATTTGTACTGTGGTACATAGATGGGCCAAAATAAACACACATATAAAATGAGTAATTTTGTGCTTCTAATTTCATGCAAAGTATTACTACTTTGTCGCTCAACTAAGACTTGAACCAATTTAAATGTAAATAGACCGTTCTGTCCATATGCCAATTAAATTATTTACTTTTAAATTACTGTATAATTTTAACAAAATTCGAATGTTTAATTTTATTTTATTAATAATTTCTGATTTCTATTTTCTTTTAGTGTTATTGTTGAATTGTTATTTGTTGTAATTTTTTTTCTTTTTAGAATCAGTGGTTAATAATTATTATTAAATTAATAAGTAAATGTATTTAAATATTAATAAAAAGCACTTTTTTTAAGTTTTTTTTTACTTCCTTGTACTAAGTATAAAACCAATAAATTCCTTGATGATTGGAATTTTATTGAATAATTTCGTATGAATTAGTATACTCAACAAGTTTTGTTTTATCGTAGATAATTGGATACATAAGAAATAGCGTAATAAAAAAAAAAAAGTTTTAAACTTTATTCTATTCAGTAGACTCTTTGTAGACAACTTGATGATTTTCCATCAATCTCATTTTATAAGAGAAAGATAATTTAAGGAAATTTCATCAATGTCAGAATGAGACTGGTACTGATCACAAATTTGGTTTTAATGTCAGTCCTGTAGTAGATGTATCATTTGCTATTGTTTAATGATTCAAAATCGTTTAATGATTTTAAAGTCGTGTTCAACTAGTCATCACAAATCTACTAATTTCGAAGTCGAGAGTTCTAAGATTCAAAACTTTGTAAAGGTAGGTACTACCTAGTAAAGATACTTTTATACGGAATATTAGATCTTAGATACCGGTATTCTTTGGTGATTGGGTTTCAATTAACTATACATTTCAGAAATGGTTGACCTGAGTTTGTTCAAGACTACACTTCATTGTCATTCATACCTATCATTTTCACTCATCCTCTGAGCTAATACCATACGGTGGTTCCGAAGGCTAAATAGAAAAAGAAAGTCAGACGTGACATCGCAATTAATATTCGGATGATAAACAAAACTATTTGATAATTTGTACATAACCATTGCGTATGTTTTTATTTTGCGTATTAACGTTACGAAACATGTTCGTAACGTTAATACGTAAACATCTTCCATTTTTTATTGTTTTGAGTTGATCGTGAAATTATAGTTCGTTCCTAGTTTAAAGGAATGCTTTATTATTTGCTTAGTTTTTTTAAAATACTGTATTTATTTGTGTGTTGTATTGTATACAGATGAGTGGAGAAATTTGTGTGTTTGCCATTGTTTTTAGTTATTTGTGACGTTCGGATCATAATAGTATAATTTTTTCATGTTAGTGTTTTGTTTTTAACTTTCGTCGATATTTATTTACGAGTTGCTATTATATGCAAAATAAGTGGTGTATTATGAACATTGAGTGAAATTGGTCGGGAACTTAGGAATGTTCAGTCAGATAGTTATTTGTGTACTAACAGATCTTACCTAAATATTTTTGATGATACCGACGAAGAACCAAGTTATACGCCTGACTACTTGCCTCAAATATTGTTATTAAAGGACACTTCAAGATCATTCGTAATTACAAGTTATATAGATAGTGAAGATGAAGTTACTGAACGTCCTACAAAGCGCAAGCGAGAAATAATTCTTTCTTTCTCTTTCTGTTTAAATTCCAGAACTACCGTAAGGTATTACTTCAGAGGATGAATGGGGGTGATGTGAATGAATGTGAATTAAGTGTAGTCCTGCACAATATCTCAGATCGACCGACCACTCCTGAGAAGTGTGGTTAATTGAAATCCAACCACCAAAGGACACCACCGGTATCCACGATCTAGTATTCAAATACGTTTAAAAGTAAAAGTAACTATCTTGAACTCTCCTACTTAGAACTCTCGATTTCAAAATCAGCTGATTTGCGATGTTGTGTTATCTGCTAGACCAGCCCGGTGGGCTAAGTGAGAAATGACCAGATCTTGTGATAATTACAAATTTGTATATATATATATATATATAATAAATATATATATATTATAATATATATTATATATATATATATATATAAAGTTCACGAAAAAAAAATTATTTACAAATTTCATTAAAATTTATCAATTTCTTGCTAAAAATCATGAAATTTTCAGGTGTAACAAAAAATAGTACAACAATTCAAAAAATCGTGATTTTCATTTAAAATTTTTTTCTTGATTTTGAGTTAAGGGACTTTTTATTTTTTATATTTTAAATTTCTGTTTTTGGGTTCTTTATCGTTAGAAAAATTGTCGAATAAGATAATGACCATAAAAAACATTTCTAATTGCTAGTGAATTGGTTTTTTCTTACAATTTAAAAAAAAGTTAACTACAAAAATATTGGTTATAAAAAATGTTTACAATTTTTTTAACACAAGTTTCAAAATAATCTGGTAAGGCACTTTTTTTTTCTTTTTTTTTACCAACATTAATATAAGGATGCAATTTTTTTTAACCATGTCATAAAAAAAAGTCTGGTCCTCAGGCACTCCTCAATTACTCATTCAAAATCTACAATTACTTTTCATATTCAAATTACATCTTTAATTACAATGTTTTAAAGGGGAGGAGTTAAAAAAAAATAAATTGTTCTTACTGATTTTATTTTTCCAATGAATTGATACATAGTACAGGATTATCATGAGATTTATACGAGCTTATATTAATATTAAAATATAAATCCATTTACGGCTTTATAGGAGGTTAGTATCTATTTTATGTAGGCTACACACGTCAATATATTTATGGCGTGTACAGTGCATTATTACACAATATAATATTGCACACAACACAATGTTCGTGTTGATGATGATGACGGCCATGATGATGATGATGATGTGGGCAGGGGGGCTACGATGTTATGAATGTTATTGATATTGGGAATGAAGCCCATTTAAGGCGGTTTGTATGTTCCGCCACACAGAGTGAAGTTCCGGCGTTGACAAAGACGATGTGATTTACTTGCAGGAAATGTACTCTACTCTCATACTCCTTTACTTGCAAGAGAGTGAGAGAGAAGGAGTGCGAGACAGCGACGTAAACCTTTACTATATAATGTATATTGTGCTGTGTGGTACTCGGGGGGCTTCGCTTACCGTTCCAGTCGTGTATCCTCTTCCTAACAACCTCCACCTACTCGCTACTACCGTTGTCGGTTTAGTGTTCCCTGCCCGCCCTCCTATACCGGCCGGCCTACCGGGTGCTGAGCAACTGCTACCAATCTTAAAGGCAACAGCATTATCGTTGTCTACATTCACAATGATTTAAATCTCTCTTTCTACCTACTGTACTTCAGCTGTTTTTTTTATGATTAAGTTAAAAAAGAATAATTTATTAATTTTACTCCTACTTATATATATATATATATTATTTAGTACTACAGGTTTTAAACAAAAATTAAGACCTACATATTTCAATATCGTGACCTTTTTTTTTGCAATAATAAATTTAAACTGAATAATTATTGTTACATTGTAAACGATATAAAATAAATTTCCAAAATATTTTAAGTAGATTTCATAAGAAAGCATATATCTATATGTTTATTTCACTTCCTTGTGGACACGATAACTGCCGTAATTTTGCACCAGTCACTTTAAAATTGATACATAAAATATAACGACCCAAAATCTCTGTACAGTTTCGTAATGGACAAAATCGGACCATGGAGATGGAAACCGGAGGTGGGCTGGGAACATATTAGTAAATAACATAAGACTGATACTTTTTTTTTTTAATTTATATAATATAATGATAATCATGCGTACATAGGCCTTCGATGTTAAAAATTCTGAGAAATCTCGGATTGGATCCTTAGTTGGTTAAGATGATCAGTGTAACATTGAGAAATACAAAATCTAAAGTGAAATTTCTTGGCGAATTTTCCGAACCTTTTTACATAAAATCCGGACTGAGACAAGGCGAC
>JAAAKQ030255154.1:0-10857 GCA_010016005.3 Zanna intricata | reverse complement strand
GAAAAATTGTACATATTTTGCCAATAAAAAATTTTCTGAGGTCAGTCCGGTTACTTATTATACAAACCCTGTATGCATTTTCATTATTTATCTTCATGGAATCCAAGATTCTTATAATGCATATGACCATCAAATTATACAAAAAACTAAAGGAAGTCGGGTTGATTTTTACAACATATATTTTCCATCCTCCACTCCATCTTCATTCATATTGGAACATAAGGTATTACTTTGCCTTACGTCATGTCAATTTTTGCTAATAAATGGACAGTAAAGTTTTATTTTTTTTACCTCTGGGACCACCATTGGGTATGGCTTCAGAGGATGAGATTAATTATTTGTAGCATGTGAAAATGCCTTTAGATTTGTCATCACATTTTCACAGCAACGGCACTTTGACAGTAACTTAGACATAATTATTAACAAAATATTTTCATCCTACTATTTAAATAATTGCTGAGCCCAAGAAGTTTGCGTTACATTACTCTTATCAGATAATGTTAGCATCCTTGGGCGATGTATTCCTTGTAAAGACAAAGAATATAGAAATAAAAACTGGATTTTGTGAAATCCATGATATCATATACTACATATTAAATTAACTATCAGCTACTACTATTCATTTTATTCTTTAGGAAATCAGCTATCAGCAAAATAAATCACATCTGGCTTCATTTTTAGAAGCAAGAACATAATTTTCAAATCAGCAGATAGAACTGCAACTTTGTAGAGAAATCAATCTGAGGATCAAGTATGAATATTTTTAGCCACATCTAGCACAATGCTTTGTGTATCAAAATTGTGCTACCAAATGTTTTACAGTTTATTAGCCACAAACTGTGCAACATCATAAAATTATGCAGTTAAATTTGTATTATGAATTAAATTAAAATAAGTGAATATATATATATATATTTTTATCATCTCAATTTAGCGACAGAGTTATATGTTATTATTATTAAAAATTAACTTACAAGTTCAGTATTGTTTAATTTTTATTTATTTGAATATATTGTGTTTTAAATTACATTGAATTTTTATATGTATTTTTTGTCAAATTACAGTTTTTTGTTTAATAATAAGCAGAAAATTGTGTTCCAGAAAGAAAGTTTTCCCTAAAGATACTTGTATACATCAACTTACCGAACCTCAATTTTGAAAATTGAAAATATTTTAATTATTCAGATGCAATATTAAGTGGTAAATTTGCAAATGCTGCATGTAATGATTTAGTCTTGCTCATTATTACTATGATTATTCCTGTGGCCTGCAACTTCGTGCTGGTGGTTTATCTACTTTTGGTATGCAAGGTGTTGGACGTTTTTCCTCTGGTGCTTTTTCAGGACGTTTTGTTTTAGGTGGCAAGCAGCTTCTTGCTGGAGGTTTTGGTGGTGTTTCAGGTCGACAAGGAGTTTTCTGAGCTCCTCCACTAACTGTTACTGGAGTAGGAGGAACTTGGCACGGCCCTCCTGCTGGACATGAACCTTGACATGCATCATTTTGTGGTGGATAGCTAGGCTGCCATGAGCTTAATTTTCTTGTTTCACACATATCTCTGTTTTCTCTAATTTTTTTTGCACATTCTTCCTCTATGTTAGAACCTCCTGCCATTTTGTTTTTAAATTATGTTTATAATTTGTATTATCTTTTCTCAGTATTTATTCTATTTGTATTACTGTTAATTTTTCTGCATTTCTTACAATAAAATTTTGCACATAAAAAAAGCTTATAATGAATAAAATAATCTACTGATTATACTTACTATAATATTGCTATGGTAATGTTTGTTTTATCTTAACAATTAAAATATTTCTACTACGTTTGTTATAAAAGTTCATAACTTTTTATCTCTTCTAAGCAAAAATAAATTTGCGTAATTTCAATTTGAAAATTAACATGTATTATATGTATATGTATTTATCCAAATAAGCCCAACAATATAGAATGACTCTTTTTTATTTTTATTTCATTATAAATTTTAAAAAATTACATTTTTTTATTTCTTTCAAAAAGAAAGTGTTGTACTGCAGCTGAATATCCTCAGATTGCCAAGGTCTTGCACTGTATTTCAAACTAGATATTTTGATAGTTGATGTTTATATAAAAACTGTAACCTTTTTTTACACTATGTTCATTAATCTGGTTACTGCTACTATTACTATTGGCCCCAGTTAATTTAAAAAAGATATTAATAGCAAAAATCTGTATAAAACAAAAAATGAATTGAAGTTCTAAAGAAGTTTGAAAAAAAAACACTATTTATACCAATGACAAATTATTGGCCACCTTATTATTTGTATCCATGGACTAATACTGTACCTGTAAATAACACCCATAAGATTATAGAAAATAAGCTTTGACCAAAGCATAGCATTTGTTAACAGTTTAGTTAACATAATTTGCAATAAATGGACCCAAAATAATTTCGAATTTTATGAAAATTCTACTTAGTCTAATGGCCTCCTCCTTTATCTGTTTAGCCTCCAGAACTACCGTAAGGTATTACTTCAGAGGATGAATCACGGTGATATGTATGAATGTGATTGAAGTGTAGTCTTGTACAATTTCAGATCGACCACTCATGAGAAGTGTGGTTAATTGAAACCCAACCACCAAAGAACATCGGTATCCACGATCTAGTATTCAAATGGCCTCCTCCTAATGGGACTAATCTCTCATCCTTTTTTTTTTGATCAAGTCAGAAATATTATTTACATGATTTTGAATACTGATTAGTTCATAGGATTTTATATAATCAATATGTAATACTGATATGGATCTATCTATGAGTAATGAACGTGAAGTAACACCGAGTAAATTAAACTCTTGTAATATAAATGTTTATTTTCCTGATGAAGAAAGTAAATGTAGAACATTTTTTTTTTAATATATTAACTAAAAATAAAAATGAAATTACCATTCATTATAAACCATTTATTACGAACACCTACGATTCATAATAATTCTACCCATTCTGTTACCCATATAACCCCATATATTTGCTGTAATAGTATGATATGTAGAGTTGTTACACATAAAGAAATGAACAAAATTGTGTAAAGGATTAAATTTCATAGGAAAACTTAATCCCACAAAATAAATAGATCTGTAATATACATAAAAAATATATAAAATTATTTCATTTCCATAAACATTCATACAGAATATATTTCTACATAAAATTCCTGCTATCAGAAATTAAAATCTTCATATAGAAATATTCTTATCTTTAGCTTTCCAGCCATCCAGCCAGCTTTTTAGTCGTCCAGCCATCCATGTATTGATCTAATCTAAGGCCTCATTTCCTCTTACTTCGATGTCCTCTTCTGTTTTACCTCCTACTAAAAGGACTAAATCATTCGCATATACAATTGCTTCAGTATTTGTGGATAGCTCCGTATGCATCACCTCACTGTATGATGAGCTCATTTAATCTGAACCAGATAATGGACTTAATAACCACATAATGAAAATGTGTAAACAGAAATATTAGAAATGAAACAAACCATGTATATTAATCATAATTTTGTACAGTCTCAACTGGTGACTATAAATTGGAAAAGTAGATAATCTGAAACCAGTGTTAGATATCATATGCATGCATTTAACATTTTTTTTAAAAACACTATAAAAATAACCTTTTCTTTTTAAATTTCAAAATTCAAGTTTTGGAAATATTTTGTAATAGGTATGTATTTAGTTTATTATACTACTAGTAATTTTATGAACTTTTTGTCAATTAATATTTTTAACCATTATAAATGAATGAGCAATGTAAGTTTATTGTTTTTGATCATATGCAATACTTTTTCAATGAAGATCCTTGATCATGTTTCTGCATTTAATTATGCCATTAGGTTAAAACTACCTAATTTACTTTGTTACTACTTTTTATAATATTTCTTCATTCATTTTAGAAAATGAAATTATAATTAATTATGAATGAGCAATTAAATCTTATCATAATAAGATTTAATTGCATCATTAATTTATTAAAATTTCATGCTCCAACAAGTCATAACTTGTCGGTGCACAAATGATTTGAATAGTTTTTTTTATGTGTGTGATGAGTTTATTATATGGTTACATTTACATATACATATTAAAGAAACAATTTACAACTTCAACTATAAAATAGCTGTTATGTGGATTTTCATTACCTGTGCATTAATTGTAATGCAAAAGATGGCTAAAGTCCTGTTTGGAGTAAATAAAAATAAAAAAACACTACTAATCAGTAGTAAGAAGTAAATGGTATACTAATGGCAACAGATTACTGCTGGACATAAATTCAAGATGTAACTGAGGTTTTTATTCCCCTCCACCCCTGAGTTGGACCTATATTTAAGTATTGCTCAATCTAGGGCGTGTCCTCCCCTGCCTCTAATGGGCCTCCTGCCTGCTGGCGGTCTGTCCAGGTCAGCCCACCATTGGTGGCAGGTTCAGATCTTTTTCGTATGCCTGCCTCTAATTGTATTGAGGGGCAGGGAGCCAGGCCTAGCTATGCCAAGCACCTAAGGGCACTCTCCACCGGTTCGGATCTTTCCTTTCCCAAAAATTTTTTTGTGTTCAATCCCAACCATCTCATCCCTAAAAACCTATTCTTCGTCTTCTTATAACTGAATTCCAGTTGTAACAAACACACTCAGCCATCCAGTCTTCTACAAAGTTCAACATAGATGGTATAAGATTGTTAAGTGAGAGCTTTTCATAGTATGAGTTTCCCAAATGCGGCAATCAAATATCATGTGTTAGGTCATTTCGACTGTGTGTTAACAAAACATGCATTCTGGGGTGTCTCTTTTGCCAATCCGACACAAATATTGTCCAAACGCCTATGTTCTGTAAATGTTTGTGAAAGGTAAAAATTAATTTCACCGTGTCTTCTATTGCATCAGTCATCTAAATTCTGGATTAGTTGATTCATCCATTGTGCCTTGCCACCTCTCATTCCATTGAAGGCAAAGTTCAGCTTGTACTTCCATCCTGTGTCTTTCATTTTGTACCAGTCTATATGTTCTGCTATCAACAGGTCAATCGGTGTTGCAGATAACACGCATACTGCCTCATACAACATGGTACATTAAGCAGAGATGACTCCTAGCGGTGATTTTCTGTGCACCCCATGGAGGTGCAGTCCAAGACATCATTTTAGATTGTAGCGATTTCATCATGCACTTAGCTTTTTCACATCCAATCCAAACATGTTCACTAAAGGTATATGATCTATCAATGATGATCCCGAAATACTTAATTAATCTTCTAAGTTGATAGATAGGAACTAAGTTGATAGTCCCCAATCCTTAATTCTATTGAACCAATTCACCTTCTACCTCTTAATGTAAATAGTTATGTACTTACATTTTCTTGATGCCAGTTCTAGCCCCCCGTCCAGCCATCCATGTATTGATCTAATCTAAGGCCTTATTTCCTCTTAATTTGATGCCCTCTTCTGTTTTTTACCTCCTACCAAAAGGATTAAATCATCTGCATATGCAATCGCTTCAATATTTGTGGGTAGCTTCAATCATCTTCTTGTATGATGAGCCCATTATCTGGATCAGATAATGGACCTAATACTGACCTTTGAGATACACCATGACTCTTTCTAAAATTGATCTTATTACTCTGTGTATCTGCATATACCCACTTGTCCAATAAATATTCTTGTATCTGGCATTGCAGATATGGGCTAATACCTGTATCTCGTAGAGTTTTCAGTACAGCCTGCCACATTATTAATCCAAAAGCGTTTTTAACATCGAGTATGGCAGGCCCCTCATCCTCCATGTACTGCAATGAACCCCCTTGAGCCCAGGTAATTACCTTGTGCACCAACTGGATTGTCAATTGGCCCGTACAAAAACCAAATTGGTTGTTCTGTAGTCCACCGCTATCATTTAACTCATTGATAATTTTTTCTGCCAACATCTTTTCAGTTACTTTACCAATGTTGTTCACTAGGCAGAAAGGTCATTACTCTGGGATTGTCTCATTACTCTGGTGTTTTGGAAGGAAGAGAAGTTTTGGATTCCTTCCAACAATTTAGAAATATGTTATTCTCCTATCCTTAATAACATCGACCAATGTCCAGGGAACAAGTCTAAACAATCCCTTCAACATAGAGGCTGGAAGCCAGTGGGTCCTGGATTTTTCCTAGTGCCAATTTAGCGATCATCGATGCTACCTTATCTAGTGTGAAACGCCTATGTTCATATGTCAATAATTCAGTGATCAATTCCTCACCTCGGGGGAAGAGTTTCTCGATTTTTATTAAAACCTGTTCTTCCGTGAGGATGGGCAAATGTCTATCAAATTTCTTAGTAGTAATTTGATATACCCATCCCCAAGGGTCAACATTTAATCCTTCACAGAGTTTATTTAGATTTTCTGATTTGTGTGGGATTTTATTTTTTAATAAATTTTTTATGTTTTTTTACTTAAACTAAAAATAATAATAAAAAAAAAAAAGGTGACAGCACTATTTTTTGTGAACCCTATAGGTCAAATTAGGTTTGATTTTATAAAAGTAGCCCTGGCTTTTATAGCCACCACAGCTTCCCTTGGATAACAGCATTCTTGTAAAGAGTTGGTTAGTATGTTACCTATGCTCTACTATGAATTAACAAATTTAGCTTTCAAATTAAAAGTAAAACTAATAGCTGCAAATTAAATTTTCTCTAATGTTGGATAGGCAGCTTTTTATTTATTTCTGAAGCAATTATAATTAATATGTGATGCAGTTTTCTCCTTAAATGTATTAAAAAAAATTATTGTTATTAGAATGTTGGCAGGTTTTGAAAACTGTAAAAAAAAAACATTTTATCCTATAAATGACTTCCCACAACTTAAAATAATCAAATGTGGCAATTAAAAAAAATTCAGTTTCTTTGAAATTAGTTTTATTTCTTGTAAATTTACAGATTTTAACTTCAAGGATTTTTTCCTTTTTTTAGGTTTAAATTAGAATCCATAGCTCAAAAATATATAGAAAATGTAAAATTAGAGTATGGTGTTGAAAAATTAAAAACTTTCTATGGTTTATTTGTTTTTTTGTAGGTTCTAGCATGGAACAACCCTCTAACTTATTAAGTATGTTTTGGTCTCATCCTGTTACTCGAAGTCCATCTGAAGCCACACCCCTGTTACGAAGGTGTGCGTACCAGCTTGCCATTTCTACTCCAGGTACATCTATAAATTTTTTAATTTAAATTTAATTTAGAAATTGCTTTACCTGATATTATAAGTTACATTTATCTTCTGGTCCAGTAAATTAATTTTGCCTTTCTTAGGAAAATATAGAATTTTTGTGCAATTTTTGTTTGATTTTAAAGATTACATAATGGTACAAATTGTATATGTAGGCAGTAATCAAACATTACTTATCCAGGTATAATCTCTTCATTTATTTTGCTGGCTTGAGAATTTTGGTGAAAAATAATACTTCTGATTTTCTTGTTAGTTATACTGTCTTGTTTATTACCGTGTTTATATTTAGTATCAGATTAGTTACACGTAATACTCTTTTACATAATTCTTTTAATCTTATTTTGTATACTAAACTGTACAGATTATATTTTTATTTTATATTTTATTTTGTATTTTTATTTTATTTCCACTGGAAGCCTTTATTTTATTTCCAGTGGGTCCTGGATTTTTCCTAGTGCCAATTTAGCGATCATCGATGCTACCTTATCTAGTGTGAAACGCCTATGTTCATATGTCAATAATTCAGTGATCAATTCCTCACAACTCCTAAAAATAATGGAATTCTGGAACTATTATTATTTGTTATTTTTATACATTATTTTTACACTTAGATGTTTACAAAAATATTTTTTTTTAACTTAAAACCCTTCTATTTTAAGAAGTTTTATTTAAGAAATTATTATATACAGTAAAAATAAAAATCAGCTTTTAATTTTCTATTGCAAACTCCTGCAACTATAGGTAAATTGGAGCACCATAGAATATATTTCCAGCTGGCCTCCATGGCCCGAGTGGTAGCATCTCGGCCTTTCATTCCGGAGGTCCCGGGTTCAAATCCCGGTCAGGCATGGCATTTTCACACATGCTATACATCATTCAGCTCCATCCTCTAATACTTAACTGTGGTTCCGGAGGTTAAAAAAAAAATATATATATATATATATATTTCCGATATGTCATTGATGTAGAATTTGGCATCCACATTTCATTGCTGTATAATAAGACAACAGTTTCAATAACAAATTAAATGGAATTTTTCCCTACTTTAAATGTATGGTATAAATAGTATTGATTTAAGTCTTTCCGTAGTACAATACATAAAGATCCATTAAAAAAAAACCATTTTACATTAAAATCGTGATCACTTCAAGTAACAGCTAGACTGTTATTTTTCAGATGTTTCATGAAAAACTGAGTGAAAATAAGAAAAACATAGTTTTTTTTTTTTTGGAAGGACTCTTGAAAAAAATATTGAGTAGATCTTGTTGCAAATTTTATTGTAGTTTCAGTACATGAATCTGTAAATTACCCATACTTTGTACAGATATTATACTATTTTAATTCCCTGCTTTGTATCTGCGAACAATATATACGTAATAGTCATAGAAACTAATGATTACCTTATGTATACCAAGTTTTATTTCACATAATAAAATCATGCAATAATCCTAACTTACTGAAAGATGAACGTTACCATGATTATAAATAAATAATAATATATCGTAATGTATATGTATGTGTCAATAATCTACATTGACAAAGAATAACAATAAAAGAATAAATAATATCTCTTCAGTTTTTCTTTTTCTGGCATGGAATGAAACTATCTTGTTTCATTACAATAAATAATTAGGTTTAACTTACAATATTATTAAAAGCTATTATTATGTTGATAATAGATATTAGAAAAAGTATGGTAGGAGATGCATTTAATTTCAAGTATTTTTTATTGAGATATTGTAAAGATATAATGCTTTAATAAATCTGTTTAAGAATAAGTGTAATTTGCTTTTGTCTAAAAAAAATTACATAATTACAAATAATATTATTTTGAAATTAGTTGTTTTAATGAGATTAATACTGATCAATTTGGCGATCTTAATGATGATTTGCTGATATTACAGAAATTTTATTTTATTTTATTGTGTTCAATGCTATATAACTGGATAGTTACAATTAGAATATAAAAAAATATGTTTTTCTTTTGACTTTCAAATTGGTGGTTTTCTATTATAGTTTTCTCATGATATATTTTTACTTTCACTTACTGCTCAAAGTGGATCAGAATATTTTAAACTTAATGAGTAGACATTTATGTATCAAATCAGACAGCAATTTATCTCTTGACTAGGCTTGTATAAATAATGATTACTGTTCAGGTAACAACTTGAATATCCTGACATTATCATTTGAGCAGAATTCAAGACATCAATAAATAATACATTAATAATCATAGTGAATATAAGGTTAAGGATAGTAGGATCAGTTGTAGCTTACAAGATAGTAATGATAATGTAATAATAAGTAAAAAAAAAATTTAAAAAGATTGTTGTTGACTGCGTGCGAACTAGGAAGTCCGATCTTGGAATTCCGAAAAGAAAAACCTTTGTTTCGAAGTCACTCAGGATAAGTTGGAAACAGTCGCTAATGATGAAAATGTGCTTAAAAAGATAATTACCGGTGATGAATCGTAGGCTTGCAGTTACGATCCTGAAAAAACAAGTCTTGTCAGTGAAAGCTATCAGCCAAGCCATGACCAAAAAAGCATGTCAAAGTCAGAGCAGGTCAAGACAATGTTGATTGTTTTATTTGATTATGAAGGCATTTTGCACCATGAATACGCTTCAACAGGTCAGATGATTAACAAAAAATTTTACCTTCTAGTTTTGAGAAGATAGCGTGACGCAGTGAGGAGAAAACAGCCGCATTTTTGGGCAACCGGCAACTGGCTTCTTCATCACGATAATGCGCCAGCACATTCATCAGACGTTGTGCACAATTTTTGGTAAAACACCAAATCAGGCAACTTTGCGAGCCTCCATACAGGCCTGACATAGCCCCTGTGACTTTTGGCTGTTTCCAAAACTGAAAATTCCACTCAAAGTGCACCAGATCGACGACACAGAGACAATCAGAAGAATGCGACAAGAGCACTTGACCATTCCAAAACTTTAGTTCAGAATTCCAGAATTGTTTCAGAAAGTGGAAAGACAGATGAGAGCAGTCATACAGTCAATTTGGGATTACTTTGAAGGATACAACAAGCCAGATGTCAAAGAATAACGTCAGCACAGAGAATTCAAAATTAGTCAGATTCTTTTGAGACACACCTCGTATAAGCAATCATTGTCTTATATATTCTTATTTCTATTTATTTCATTTGATTATTGCACCAATTTTATATTGTAAAATTAATTTTTTAAAGTTTTGTTTTTAAATCAGTATATATTGATATACAGGGTGATTCAGGAGTGTACGGCAATACTTTGACAACTCGTTCTAGAGGCTAAAAAAGAAAAAAGTTTATATAAACATAGGTCCAAAAACGCTTCGTTAGCGAGTTATACAGGGTGAAAGATTTCGCCCGAGTTTCAGTTCCTCTGGGTAAATTAAGGCTTTTTGAAATTCTGGGAAGGTCAATTAATGGGCAAATTGTTTCTTATGTTTTTTGAGCTGGGTAATCGAAAAATAGGTCCCAGAACTGTATCTCTTAGTTTCTAAGATACCCATGTAAAACGCAAAAAATTGGGTCAAAAAGCACTTTTTTTTACGTTTGACATACAATAACGTGGTTAAATTGGCAATAAATCATACATTTTTTAAACATAAATTGTAGAGAATTTAATTATAAGAAGATTGATGTAAATA
>JAAAKQ030255143.1:0-10857 GCA_010016005.3 Zanna intricata | reverse complement strand
AAATGTGGTGTTACAGGAGAATGTTAAAAATCAAATGGGTGGATAAAGTGACAAATGAAGAGGTGTTGTGACAAATCAGTGAAAAAAGAAGCATTTAAAAAAATATATTTTAAAATAGAGAGAGACTTATATGCCACATATTAAGGCATCCTGGAATAGCTGCTTTGATATCAGAGGGTGAGGTAGATGAGAAAAATTGTGCAGGTAGACAACGGTTGGAATATGTAAAACAAATTGTTAGTGATATAAGATGTAGGAAGCATACCAAAATGAAACAACTGACACTAGATAGGGAATCTTGGAGAGCTGCAAGACTGAAGACAAAAAAAACAAGGAAGTCATGTGCTGTTCACATTTTTGCTTTGATTTTACTACTAAAACAAGAAAAAACAACCATTTTGATCAGTGTATTACAACAGGCAGCCAAATCAAGTTTCTTTAAAGAATCAATAAATTTATTTTTCACCCAATCGTAAATAGTCTGCATTACATAAAATCAGTTTATTGTAGAAAAAAAAAATGATATGACATAACAGCAAAGTACTGGGGAAATAGTCAATATTATACTGCTTACACTAGATTATAATTTTTCCTTTCATAATTTATCAACTGAGAAATGTTAAATAAAATGGTGATTACTTATTTCCACTGTGCACTTCTGATTAGATTATGTTTAAAATTATGCTCAAAATTTTGTAATTATCGTTTTATTTTTAGTGAAATTACTTTTAATTGTAGTAGATAATTGTGGGTCATAAGGTTATAGTAAAAGTGAACTAATGTGAAACATAAATATTTTGTTATATTTATTTATGAGTTAGCAATAGTTCCTTCATTTATGACATTGGGAGTACACATTTAGAATGTCAAAGAAATGGTTAGATGAACAGTTAAGTAAATTTAATATGGGATTCAAAAACAGCCACTGAACAGCCATTCCGCTTACAGATGAAGTTTATATTAGAACAATTTTAGAGTAAGTGGAAATTACCGAATTGTATTGGCTGCATTGGTGGGAAACATGTGCGATTACTTAATCCCATTAGTGCTGGCATAATGTTCAGAAAATTCAAACAATACTTCTCCATTGTATTGCAAGATGTTACTGGTTCCGATGACAAGTATGTTACAACTGACGTGGGAGCATATGGCAAGGAGTATGATAGTCGTTTTCTTTCTGATTCAAAACTATCTGGAATCCTTGAAAGGTTGCCGGATTGTCTGGAACTAATATAAAAGTTCTGTATGTAATTTTGGAGGATGAAGCATATCCGTTTACTTAATGAAACCTTTCTGTTCAAATCTTTCTTTGTACTGGAATAAACACGTACTATGATTGTACTTGTGTTATCTTGTAGTTGATCATAGTCTCTTCCAGTGGACGAGTGGCCTAATGCTATATAAAAAAATGATTTATTATAGAAAACTAGAAGTAAAGATTTAATTTAGAGCAAGAAGCACTTAATGTAGAGAGCAAGTTTTACGAGACTGGCTAGTGTACTCTCTTTCACAAAACTGTGTTTACTGCTTCTGTTGCAAAATTTTCAGCTGCCTAGTTAGTTCTCTTTCAAAGTAGGATTTTAAAAGTTGGAAGCACCTGGCGAAACTTTAAAAGAGCATGAAATTTCCAAAAATCATATTCAGGCTCAAAAATCATGGCTAGAAATTAACCAAGGGTTAAGGTGTTATAAAACTATAGATGCGGTTGCTCAAAGAATTATTAATGCTGAAACAAATCATTGGAACGAGATGCTTCTAAGAATCATAGCAATTACTAAAATGCTAGGTAAAAGTGGTCTAGCTTTTTAAGGCACAAGCAAGTTGTTTGAGTATAATAACGGTAATCTCTTAAAAATAATTGAGTTGCTATGTGAATTTGATACTATTATGAAAGAGCACGTCCGTAGAGTGGTAAAAAAAGACTAAAGCTTGACTAAAAATCTTGGTAAAAATATATAAAACGAGATAATATATCTGCTGCATCAAAGTGTAAAACCTCATATTACTGATAAAATAAAAAAAATCTAAATATTTTTCCACTACTGCCATTAAGTAAGTAGAGCAAATGAATCTTGTTATCAGGTATGTTTCAATCAATAAATTTGGCGCTGATGTTGAAATTAAAATCAATGAATGTTTTTAAGGCTTTTTATTTTTGGAATAGTCTTATCAATTCGACGTCGATTTAAAAGCTTAAATTCTCTAATTCATAACTTATATTTTGGCTTACTAAATTTTATTAAAACTAATGTAATATGGATATTCAAAAATATCAACATAACCTAACACCACATATTCATTAAATCATAACCTTGAATGTTTTAATCAATATTACCACAGATAAGGAATAGCAAGTAAAGTATAGCTTAGTATATGATTTTCAGAAAATTTTCAATTTTTATATAAATTTGAAATATTAAAGTAAACAAGCCCTACAATTTGGTATCGATAACATGAAGTTGCTTAACCTGTTTTATTTTTAAAATGGTGTGTTTGTAGTGATGTTAACTGTACTGTTTTGAGGTTAAATATACGTTAAGCTGGGTATTTTTGTTTAAAAATGCCGTTTATGAAAGGTTTAGCTCCAATCAGGAGAACTCTTAATTATCTCGAATCTGGTCGTGTTATTTTTAAAAATAATGTTAAGATTTTTTCTGTTAATTATAATGAAGAAGGCCACCATCACAAAGGAGCAAGGTAATTATTTGCTGGTAAAATATTTGCTTACTAGAAATGGGTGCACTTATTTACATGAGGAAAATAAAATCGAAAATACCGGTAGTCTGTTATGAAAAGATTTCCTGTAGATATTTTGCTGTGGCTTATAACAGGAGAACCCGTTATCTGTAATTACATATAATGTACTTATTGGTTAATATCATTAACCTTTAAGTTTTAGATTAATCATTTCCAATTCTTTACCATTAATTGATGTATATTTATATATCGACATACTTCAATAAACTATAAGATTGAAAAATTATGTTTTAATTGGAAAAAAAAATGTTGTTAATATCAACTTTTTAAAAACATTTTTATTCCCATGTATTATCAAGATAGTTAGGATGCCTGGAATAAAAGTTCTCCAGGGTTTACAGAGCACTACACAAGTCGCTACAAATAAGGATATTTTGATAAGTAGGGTTAATGATACTCAGAGTCATATTTATTGCATATAGTTCAGCAGTAAATACACTTGTGATACCTGGTAGGCCATCATGTTCTATCATTGACAACAAATGCGCAATCAACAGCATCGATATGTTTCGATCCATCAGTGTATACTATTGCATCTGTGTTCGTCTTGGACAGGATATGTTGGAACATTTGCTGGAAGACAGTAGGTAGTGCTGATTCTTTATTGTAATTAGTAAGATCAAAAATAAATTTTAGAAGGTTGATCCTCCACAGAGGATATGAGCACAAATCTGTTGGAAAAATAGAAGCCATGCCAACATTTATAAGGTCCAGTAGGCGATGGGTAGGGACACCTACAGGAGCAGTACAAAGTGGATGGTTCTCATATCTTCTTAAATTATGATTTTCAAGAACTGAGTCAAATACAGGATGATTTGGCTATCCTTTCAGACGGATGAAGTAGGATGCTAAAAGTTGGTTTCGTCTGTCCCAAAGTGATGGTTCACCACAGTAACAAACAAGCTTAAGACAGGGCGTGATTTAAAGTTAGGAGTAAAGATTTAAAGTAAAGGAGTTCATGCCTTATGTTGTAAGTTTAAATTAACCAGGACTGTTTTCCAAATCTTGGAAAATGATAATAAGGTTTTAGACTGGATGTTTCAATTTTTGCATCATATTGGTCTTATACATACAATTTGAATCTTTTACTTAATGTTTTTTGTATTTGAAATGTTTTAAAAGTGTCAGTTTTTTCGTTATTTTTTATGTTTTTGTGTTCGTTTTTATTCTGTTATCCGAGAAGGGCCCTTTATACCAGACTCAGATTTTGTTGTTTTATATTTTAGTGTTAGTTTTTAATTAAGTTTACTTTATGTTTCAAGTTTCTGTCCGTGATATTACTATCAAGATTCACATGATATTAATTTTCAGATTTAGCAATATCTTGTATGTGTTATTAGTTTTAAGTTTTTGGTTAATGCTTCGGTTTTAATCTGATGTTAGATTTTATCATTTTAGATTTCTTTTCTTTTAGCCCATCGTGCTGGTCTAGTGGTTAACGTGACATCACAGCGGTGGGATTCTCAATTGGCACAGGCATTTTAAATACGCAAAAGTAAATATAAACGTGATCGATTTTGGCCTTAATGGTGTCTGTGGCTTGCCAATAGATGTAGGTACACAATGCGCATGTGCAAGATACTGACCGCAGCACTGCATCGGCTTGATTTCAAAACGGTACTTCATTTAAAAATGCGCCTCGTATATTATGTAGGTCACCTTAGGAATGGATAGATATACAGTTAATATATATAAAAAAAAGAAATCTGATATTTGCCTGGTTGGATCAAGCAAAACTGATAAAACTTGATCATTGCAATAAAAAAACAATAGAATAATATTAATTATCAAATTAAAAGGTCATGTGATTAAAGGCAATATTACTAGCATAATATAAAATAATATTAAGGTTCACACAGGATGGTACTAAACATATGAAATTCCCACAAAACAGTTCACAATTCAGAACAAAATGATGAAAATTATTTAATCACATACAGATATACACACAGAATGGGTATACAGATAATTCAAGTTTATTTAAATATTTCTTGACAGAGTGATAATGATCCTGTAATAGTATTTTTAATAAATTCATGAAATATTTAAAAAATTATTTGGTAATGTATTAAATATGGCAACAGAAGCATAATATGGTTATTTCTTTTAACCTGAAGTATTGTGTTGAGTTACAAAGAAACAGTTCTTTTGTATCACTTCATACATATGGCCACCAAATAATGATCTAACAGCCCATTTTTTTTTGTTGAAAAATTGTTGTTTTTTTATTTAACCCCAGTAGATGATATTATATTTCAGACGAGAATATAAGTAAGATAATACGTATTTAATAATGGTGACTAGTTTTATTAAGGTGCCTCAAAGCAAAATAAAGTGAAAAGGATAACTTAATATAATAGATTATTGTTTTGTAAAAATAACTTTTGTTGAATGATTTAACATTTTCTATTAACTGTTGCCACATATAATAAATGAAAAGAGATTTACTTACTTTTTTAAAGGAGCAATACTATAGGGAAAAGAATAACCTCTAAACTTGATTTTATTTTAATGTATTGTATTCTTTCGTTCCAGAGATTTTGTATTTTGGCATTTATGCCAGATCCAGTATAAAAATCCAGATGTTCAAGTTATTACATTTGCTAATAAGACACCTACACCATTTATTACGTGTTACTTTGGTATGTAATAAAGAAAATAATAAATAAATATATGTATGATTATTATTTGCTATTGTATATATTTTACACATACGCATTACCCAGTTACTTTTATTTATATATATGTAAAAAAGGGATATCTGAAATGTTTGCTGAAAAATTGGACTGAGAACAAAATATTGCACTAAGTGACAGGTGATGTCATTTTATAGTTTCATTCCCTTACTACTAACTTCCAAAACTTTTTGACCCATCCCACTCTTTCATTTTAGTCAGTAGCCATTGTTATTGAGGCACCTCGTATGTCAACACTTTTAAAACAGTGTGCAGTGATTGAATCTTCAACAGTAGAATAAGTGATGTTAATTACATTCATCGCTATTGACATTTATTATCATCTAAAAACCATAAATAATGATGATGAAGTTGATCGAAGGGCAATAAAATTGTCCTTCGTGTAGTGAGCAATAAACTTTAGTGGATAAAAAGCCATAAAGCAAAGATTGAGGATGAAACTTAAAAGTGAACCGGTTTTTGTAACTGATGAGAAGCAAAAATAGAGGTATTAAAACAATTAGAAAATGACTGTCGCATCACACAATGCATCGTCCCTTTCAAGAGCAGACCAGATCAGAGATAGAATGTGATAAAAAATTCTATGATTGAGATGCAATATGGGAGTTTGAAGACAATGATCTCGTTTCCGAAAGTGGACAAGATTGGAGGAAGTTGGTGTTTGTATCCTTCTTAAATTTTTGTAATTGTTTTTGATGAATTAAGAAATGCATGTGGATATTTGTAGGACAAAATTTTCATTGTGATCATTAATTTAAGAGGTGCTAAGATAGAATTTAGTTTATAGTAGACTCAAATTAATTTATATATGTGTTACCTCAGTCTAGTTTTGAAGTATACTTTGCTGAATTATTATTTTGTGTCCTTCATTGTAAGAGTGAGGTGCTTCTGCAATACAGTTTTATATAAGAGTGAGAGAGCTACAAATTAGAGTAGATGAGGGAAAATGTTTTGGAAGAAACCTACAGCGAGGGGAATAGCAAAATTGAGTTAAAACACACCAATGACATTTGCATCTATGGCATCCTCAAGAAGGTTGAACTGATATGTAGTCAGATTTAAAAGGTCTATAAGATCTCTGGTAAAGCCCATCAGGGCTAGGAAAAAAGAGGGTGGCAACCGGAATTGTCAAAAGGTTGGCATTTTCTTCTACAAATGGTCAGAATGTGTGCGTTAGGATGAATCCAGATATAACGGTAATTTTGCTACTCTACACAGCAAGCAGTTCTGAGCTGGATGGTGGAGTGGGGGGTTAATTCTCAGTGTGTTAGAGAGGGGGAACCAGCTTGGTTAGTTCCTCCACTCTGTTCTGTTGTCTGTACAACCATGATTGAGCAAGAGATTTCGTCATTTGTTATGCAACGTATAATCATAAAGTTTTTAACAAATGATGGTGTTAAACTTGTGGAAATTTTAACTCGTTTAAATGTACAGTTTGGGGATTCTACATTGTCCTAGAACCAAATGTATCTGTGCCCAACAGTTTAAAGGTGGGTGAGAAAGTGTAAAAACAAAACTCGTGATCAACGCCCGAGATCAAGTCTCACATCTGATAATGTATACCGTTTGAGAGCTTATCAAAGCCGATTCACTGTTGAAGAAATTGCATCAGAAGTGGGCATCAACTATGGGAGTATTATTACTCATCATCTTGGCATTAGAAAAATTAGTGTTCAAATGGGTTTCAAGGTTGTAGACCAAAAATCAAAAACAGGTCAGGTTGGAGATCTGACCTCTGAATCGATTTCAGCAAGAAGGGAAAGATGTTTTGAGGTGCATTGTCACATGTGATGAGACATAGTTTCATCATTACACTATGGAGTTAAAAATGGCATAAGGAAGTATGAAGGCTGCCCAGTGAAGGCCAAAACCTGTCTTGTCAGCCAGCAAAGTTCTTGCAACAATGTTTTTTTGATTCGGGTGAATTTTACTCATTGATTTTCTCCACAGTCAAACAGTGAATGCGGCTTACTGTTGCCAGCTGCTACAGTAAAAAAAAGTCACCTACTGAAAAAAAATCAATTAAAATGTAATTATTTGCTGTTAAAATATTTGCCAGCAAATAATTACATATAATATATGTAAATATATGCCCATCAGAGATGTTATCCTTCTCCATGACAATGCCGCGATTTTGACAAAGGACAAATTGAAAAAATGGACTAGAAAATCCTTGACCACCGTCCGTACAGTCCAGATTTGTCCCCCTGTGACTATTTTTTTGTTTCCGCCCTTAAAAGTATCGCTTTGAAGAGAACAATTTGAAAACAATGAACAGATTGAGGAGTGTGTGCACTGATGAATATATGAATTGTGTGTATTGTTAATCAATAAATTAAAAAAAAAAATTTACAGTTTATATTTGATTCTCTCTTGTAATAACACAGGTTAATACTTTGGATTGGATTGTAGTAGGATGTGAGATGGTCCAACTTCTGGAGTGGATCAGATGTTATTTTTTCACAAACATTTCATTAACCATTTCAGTCATCAGCACTGCTGATTGTGAGAGAATTAATTTTGAAATGTGTTCTGCTGAAGTTTATGTATATGGAAAAGGTGTAATGAACAAAGCAAATGTTTTTAAATTTATGGTATCCTATATCATCATTATGGTATCCTTACTGTCATTATGACCACTAAGAACTGTCTTCCAATTAGATGTTAAGGAGATATGTCTGCACCATGGCAATGCATGTCCTCATTTTACTCAAAATGCAAGAGAATGTTTGTAAAAATTTTGATCGGAGGTATTGAATCTTCCTTTATACAGCTTGAAATTGATATCTGATTTTTCCTGAAATTCAATGAGTTTTTTTAGCAAATGTTGGATACAGATCACCATTACATCCATCAAGCAATTCAAGTAATAAATAGCTGCCAGAGTTCTTTAACAAGGGAATCATCAGGTTCTTTTCCATTCTGAACAAAATCTTTGAAAACATTTTCACTCTTGCAAGGATTTTGAGTTAACAATTAATCAGTTTGTGACAAAACGATTGTTATTAAAAGATGATCAACCTTATTTATTATGTTGTCTGTTTAATATCAGAACAAAATTTATAAAGATATTTCTCGTGATTCTGCATGTTTGTGTCGTCTTTTTATAATAATGTAGATTTTCAATTTTGGAGGTTCTATTGTTGAGTTATAAGATGTATCAATCATAAGAAATGTTGCAGTGCAGTTAGATTACTGTGCTCACCAATGTAAGATTTTATTACATCTTTTATATTTGTTTTTATATTTTTTGTTAAATTATGTACAAGTTTATTTATTTTAATTACAGATAACCATGAGAAAATGTTAATTGATGTTGACAGTAAAGAAAAAAATGATATTTTAGAGCATGTGATTAAGGTCGTTGGAAAATCAAGGTAATTCGTAAATAAGTAATGACATTTTTTATTAAGTTATTATTTTTTTCTTTTTATTGTTGTTAATTCTAATTATAGACCAGTTCTTACTTTTTTTTACAGTAATGTATATTCAAAATTATTTTCTAATCGTGTAATTTGTCTTAGAACTTTAGGGTTACGTTGACATAGTTGCTTATTTTCTATACAAAAATAAATCTCGAAGTGCAAGTTACAACATATAGGAATGAATCAGCTACACTCATTAATTCCGGCTGATGTAATGTAAAAAGAATTATGTGTTTCTTGACATAATAGCTCGGGGAAAATAGTTTGACTTTAATTTTTACAATTAATTGGTATAGTTTTGTTTTTAAAGCAGTTAAGTAAGGTTTTTTTTAACAATTAAATAAAAATTAATAAATTCCTTTTATTGACTGTGAAGAAAGAATATTTTTTACTAATAAATAAATTTTTTAATTTGATTTCTACCTAATATTTCATGTTAGATATTTTAAAAAACTTTTTGTCATGCTTTATTATACATATTTATCGAAGTAATGAATTAGATCATATAAACATTAATCTGGAAATGCTTTTGTTTTATGTTAATGATTTCAAAAGATTTTGTCTAGATTTCTATTGTAAAGTTCAATTAATGCTATAGTAATTAATTTAAACACTATTATTAGCAAAATTAGTGGTCTTATGTGAAGAATTGAAAAAAGTAACTCCCAGAATTGTATTTCAAACAGATCTCAAAAACTTTTTTATTTTGTTGAATGATATAGAAGATTCTGTGTAAAAGTTCATTTTTCATTGTCAGGTCTTTGAGCACATACCAATGCTCTCATTTGTCCCCATATGAAAAAATCTTAGGGTTCAGATCAGGAATCAGTTTTTGCTGTTTATGAATACAGAATATCCTAGTAATGATCTACATTGAATTAATTTTTGCATTGACAAGTATAACACAATACTATAAAAAAATTACATAAATTTCCTGGTTTCACCCATAATGATTATAAATTAATAGTTTATTATTTGATCACAATAGAATTAGTGGAAAGTAAAATTAATTTATATTCATTTATTTAATGCTTTTATTACTTGTATTGAAGAGGAGATAAAATACATGTAGAAAAAATATAGTTTGATAGCATCAGTGTGTCATAAATTGAAATCATCTAATCAAATTAAAATTTTTATGGAAACTTTTATTTGATTTAAACAGTGAAATTCATTACTTTCATTACTCTTTTTAAAATATTTTTCAATAAGGAGGTTAAAATCTGTACAACATATTGCTAAAAAAAAAAAAAATGTTCTTTTTAAATTTGTGTATTCACATATCTGTGTAGGCAGATTTTTTCAATGCTTCCAATTGTAGAAATCATCCATAAAATTTTATATCTTTGAAAACCTCTTCTGAGATTAAACAAGGTAGAGGCCCGAGATATAAGTATGTTAGTTTAGAATTTAGTAACTATTAACTTCACTACCACTCATCATCAGTGAAGTATGTATTAAAAAAAAAAATATTTACAAATACACATAAAATAAAAAGAAAAAATGTGTACAAAAAGATAAAAAATAAAAGAAAAAAAAAATTATTAATAGAACAAATATTCAGTTAATAATGTATGTTATAAAATAATCTTCAATCTGTCATAGATACAAATTTAAATGTACTTCAGAAGAATATATATCTCATTAAGATATATATACTGACACAAATATTATTAATGTAAGATTTTTAATTTTTTTTGTTTGTTTTTTTTTTACATCAATTTTCTTAAAATTAAATTCTCTATAAATTTTGTCTTGAAGTCCTATTTGGTTGTTGGGAATTTAACAAAATAAATTTATGTCAACCTTAAAAAGTTTCTTTTGACTTCAGGTTTTTAGATTTTATGACAATTTTCTTGAAAACTGCTCTAAATACAATTCTGGGACAGAGTTTTTCATGTGAGATTGCACATAAATCACTAATTTTGTATTATTGTGTTCATATATCTAGTTTAATATTATTTGGTCATTAGAGCACA
>JAAAKQ030255132.1:0-10857 GCA_010016005.3 Zanna intricata | reverse complement strand
GTAAGTTTCCTATTTAATTACAATAAAATTTTATAACTATATTGCGGATAATAATTGACTTACCCTCGTATATATATTATTAATAACCTCAATTAGTCTCAGTTATCGTTTTTCAGTAATCGGTCATCAACTATTTCAGTCAGGAATAGCCATTAAAAATAAATAAATACTACGTTCGTTTCGTAAGATTATTAAGAGATTTATAATGTAATTGTTATTAAATTATAAATATACGTTATAACGATTGTTATTTAATTTTTATTACACATTTTTTTAGTCGACTTATCGAAACGAAATGCCATTTTTTTTAACTTAAAAAACATTGTAATTAATTTAGCTGTAATTTAAGAAATGTTAGATAACTGTTTGTTTCTATTAGTTGCTTAAATAGAGCATACTTAAGAATTTTATGATTACGTTTTACAAGGATATTTAATAAGGTTAAAAATTATCCCAAAAAGTTATGGTTTTTTTTTTTTTTTTTTTTTTTTACCAACTTATCTCAAAATGAAATGAAATTGTGAAGGGTAACAAACCTCTTAATGCGAAATAAAATAAGACCGGACTCTTTTCTTAACCATTTATTATGAAGCAATTTATTAGGGTAATAATTGGTATTCATCGGCTAAAGCCGATGAATAACCGGGCGAACCTTTTTTGTGTTTTTTATTATAATTATTGCTTTAAAAATTTTATGAAAATTGAAATTCTTTATAAAAAAAAAAGAATATTCTGAAACCATTCAACAATTTTGGAGTAAAATAATTTTTTATTTTTATTTAATTAAATAAAAAACTGTTTAATTGAATGAGGAAATATAGCCTAAATAATTAAATTATTTACTTAATTTATAGAAAAGCCATTTAATAAATTAAAAGTAGAAATCTGTCTTTGTAAAAATCATTACGGGAATAAGGTTAAGGTATTATTTAATGATTTCAAAACAGTCTATATAAAAACAATAATGACAATAAAATGGTCACAATACTAGGCGAGTCGAGCCGGTTTGCGGAAACCGGTATGGAACAGTGACGCACGCGCATGCCATTAGGTCGTTTAGCACTTGACACAACACAATACAACATATTATCTTGGTTTTTATTTTTTTTATTACACTATTATTTTGTTTTTGTTTATTCTATTATTGCTTACACAAGTGTATTTTTATTTTGTTTTCATTTTGCTTGTAAAAAAAAAACAGGGGGTAACCATTAACAAATATGTAAAAGTAGATTTATTGGTAATAAATAAAAACAAATGTAATACCAGTTCTAAAGCTGCGACCTTGGCGACCTTCATTGCTTAAGTATATTTATTCACAGATCAACTTAGAAGATTGCAGTGTTAATAATAATTTTAATAAAATTTATTGACGTAATAGAATTTTTTAGTATATTGACATAAATCGTTTCATTAAATAATACGTCTAGAATTTTCTGTAATACTATTTTTATAACAATATTTTCAGAATAGCAGAGTCATTTAGGATGCCACTCCAATAGATAATTTATTATTACAACCCTAAGAATTTTATGTTCACAAGAATTAACTTATGCGTAGTATGAGAAAACAAATTTTTTAAATTTATTTTTCTTTTTTTTATTAATTTATTAATAACTTCTTGGGTAATGTTAGTGAAGGAAGTACGTCTTAATTTCTGAGAAGTTTCATATTACTTAGATTGATGTAATAAAATCCCCAATTTAAGAAATTTTATGCTTATTTTACAATAGTGAGGCAACATTTAATTTCAAGCATTCTAAAAAATAATAAGAAAAAATTTAGAACATAAACAAGGATGATGTAACGCGTAAAAATTTAATTCTGGTAGTTTTTTCTTTCCCGACTAAATCTTTATTTTCATTTATTCAGCGAAGCTATAACGATCACCAACATTTCGGTATCGGGTTTTTTTTTTTTGTTGTAAATGTCATTTCAAGATCCCCTTAGATCAAAAAATATAAAAAAGTTACAGAAATTTCCGAAAGATAACGTACGTACGCAAGTACGTACGTACGTACTTGCGTTGGCCTGTATTTTGATTAAATATATGGCCTGTATTTTGATTATGCCCGGTCAGGCATGGCATTTTTCATTCACGCTACATTTCGTTCATCTCATCCTCTGAAGATATAACCTAACGGTGGTTCCGGAGGTAAAAAAAAAAAAAATAGTAATAAATGTTATGCAACCATTTGCCGGTTTCTTAATTATTAGTGTCGTATATAGATGGCTAATTGTAAGAATGTGAATATCCTTCCTATAAATCATTTGTATACTATTAATGCTTAAATACATCGTGTTTTATGCAACTCGTAAAGTGGCTATTTATTGATATTTAACGAGTAAGTCGTAAGTTATAAGTTTTTTCTATGTCGATTAAGCAAATTTATCGAGCCATAAAAAAATTAACAAAACTTTATAAAACTAAAGGACCTTCTTGATGCCTCTGCATCTCTCCGAAGGTAGATCCAGTTGACGTTTACATTTTATTCTGACGACTATAATGTCATTAATACTGGCAAAGGCGGTTATAACGATTGGGAGTTCAGCTCCGAGTTATTTTATTTTATGAGAGATATTGATTAATTCATTTTTGCTTAGAAAGTAACATTCACAGACGCATGCTTGTATATTGTACGACAGAATATCTATCATCTGATGTTTTAATACCATAAAATATCATTTTAGTTATTTAGAAAATTTTTAAATAAGTTTTTTATTAACAAAAACTCATCATTTTATACCCAAAAGAGTTCCTAGGAATTAGAAGTCGAGTCTATACAGTTAGGCGACCTTAAGGAAAGAAGATGGAATGCCAACAAATCAATTACGGAGCCATTCCGATTTCTATCTCGCCTTATTGTATTAACTTTCTCATTTTATTTCATGTAGACCTACATTCCATGTACTTTTTGCACTGATAACATTGATTAAAGAAAGATAACAAAACTAAAATCTGTCATTTATAAAACAAAATTGTCATTTAACTTAACGACGGATGAACAAATTAATTTATTGTCGGTCAGCTTATATTCAAGGAAGCAATCTAATTCTTTTCAGATGTATTCTGGAATGAAAATTGAAATAAATATGGATGTTGTTTAATTTTTTAGTTAAGTAAAAGAAAAAAAAAATATATATATATATATTTGATAGCTAGTTTAAAAAAATTTTGTTTACGAGATTTATAAAAACTAGGGCAGGAAGCAATAATAAATAATGTGGAATATGTTTTTTTTTTATATGGACAGATTATATATAAATGGTTTATTTTGTTATTTAACTGTTAGAAAATTTTACAGATCATAATCAAATTTCTTATTTTTTATAATATTAAATTTTTAAATGGTTTCTGAAAGTTTGTGGATAGAAGGTTATTAGGAATGTCAAGAAGATATATTAAATGGTTAAATTTGTTTTTATTTATCTTGTAAATACGGAAGCTAATGAGTTTCATTCTATTTGTTTTATTGTTCTTTTTTTTTAATATATATCTATTTAAAATGTGATGTATGACTGAATTTTAAGATTATTTTTACATAAGGCTAATAATCTATTAGTAAGAAAACCCCCTTGTATTCTTTCATTCACTAACATGTAATTTATTTGAATGCGGTCAAACAAATTGACCGCAATCATTGGATGATCCAGTATTTTTATTGGACATATAGTATTTCAATGTATTTCGACGTAAACGAAGATAGATTTTGTAGTAAAGATTTCACATTGCTTTAGTATAAAGTCCCACCGATAAATATTTCTAAATGTATGGTAATCTAAGACCAAACCAGATTAAAAAAAAAATAATAATTTTTCGAAAACAGTCAGTAGCATCTTTTATGGGTAAAATATGAACTCCATACAATAAATTCATCCAAATATAAATATTACTTCGAATACTCTTCCAATTTCTCATAATTGTTGAGTTACGTTGACTTTCAGTTCTTCAATGGTGTGTGGATTATTTTTGAATACAAAACTTTTAGACATTCCCAAAGAAAGAAATCTGCTTGAGAAAGATAATATGACCTAGCTGACCAAAAGCCAATCGATATTACTCTTTCACCAAAGAAATTTCTCAAAACGACCATTGTTGCTCTTGCCATGTGAATTGTGGCCCCCTTCTTGTTGAAACCACGAATTTCTCCCATTTAATTCTAAAACTGCAATAAATTGCATTACAGGTTTTTTTCGTAGAGGTCACATTAAGAATGGTTTCAGAGAATATGTGACCATGTATTTTTCGCCTGGAAATTACACACCGCACACCAATTTTTTTTGGGTGTAGAGGTCGTGAATGGATGATGTGAGGATTGTGAAGCTCCAGATGCGATCATTCCGACTATTAACTTAACCACTCAAATGAAACCAAGCCTCATCTGTAAAGATACATTATTCAATTCTTAAATGCTTTCCTGAACAAACTGATTAAACTATTGACAGTAGTGAAGCCAAGCAGAAAAATCAACCGGGTTTAATTCATGTGATACATGAATTTGGAATGGCTTTAAGTTAAGCAGCCGGGTATCTTTAAAGCACTATACAGAGATATTCCATTTCGTTGCGCAAGTTTTCGTAATGATTTGTTAGACGAGTTTAAAAAGCATACCCTTACATCGATAGGGTAGGGCATACCCTTACCCTGACATTCGATAGGGAATCTTGGAGAGCTGCATCAAACCAGTCAAATGACTGAAGACCAAAAAAAAAACCTCTTATATCTTGCAATGTTTCATTATTAAGTACTGAACGTTTCCGGCTATATCTGATTGATAAAAGAACCATATTGTTTCTTTATATTTATTTATCAAACGATGAATTTAAGAATTATTTGGTACATTCTTACCTGGAAACTGCAATTGAAAAAGTTTCCTGGCATAAAACAAAAGACTTAAATAATTATCCACAATAAAAATCCTTTCTTTCGTGTTAAAAACTATTTCTTCTTGCTAAAAAAAAACACAGTTAACCAAAAATAACTAAAAGTTCACAAAAAAAAAGTATATCATCCTCATTCATCCTCTGAGGTAATTCCTTACGTTCCGGAGGCTAAACAGAAAAAGAGAGAGAGGTAAGACGGTAAACAACTCCAATCGATCCCCAAGAGTAGATCCACTTACTTACTACTCGTTCTTTTTCCTTGTCATCTTTTTACCCATTAACGTTTCTATGGGCGAGAATCTGACCCTAGTATATTCTTACTGTTAAAAAATGCCGGGATTAGAAGATCCAGGATATCATGGGTTTCTGGTAAGGGGAACTACTTACCGACCATCTAAGTATTATTTTTCTACCGGTTGTACAATTGAGCTGAAGTGCTTAATAGATAACACAGGACCTCCTAACTTCAAAAAAACTATAAAATATTACCGATCGGCAAATTATCTATCCAGAAAAAAGGTCTGTGGATTTTTATAATATAATTTAACTCTTCATTAATGTTGATTGAACTATTTTTTATTAAAAATGATTAATTTATAATGAAGTACTGTTTTCAAAAAATAGCAAAAATCGGACTCTTTTATTTCATCTTATCCTGATATTTTCTGTGTCTTCCTTTAGTTTTATGCATGTCTAAAATTAATATGTTTAAAACACGTTCCTCAAAGTTTAGTTGTATACATTAATTAGTTTCATATCGTGTGGCCGAGCCATAGGAGCGATCTTAATCTATTTTCAGAACGGATCCAGAAAGCTCCTTTTTGGGATGTATTCAAAACAAACGATATTTTTGAAAGATACTTTTTTATCCAATATCAGATTTAATTCATCCCTTATTAAGTATCTAATTTAATAATCACGCTCAAAGTCTCGTTACATGGAGGTTTTATTTTTTGTTGTTGAGAGGAAGCCGATTTAATGTTTCTTAAAATTTTTGTTATTGCATTTATTTTTCAATAGATAAAGCGTAATAACTTTCGAACTTTATAGGAAACTTATCTTTATTTCACCTTCATCCGCTAATACTATCGTTTTAAATGCTTAATTTACTGACGTACAAAATAGAAACGGGTATTTATTTATCCGATTTACTAATAGAAGTTGATTTTAAAAAAAAGATAACGGCCTCGGGATAAACAGGAAGTCATGATTAGAAATAAATTACTTTGTAATAGTTGCCTTTGAGAAGGAAGTTATAAATTTAGTATTACAAAATAAGGTATTATTTAAATAAGGTATTTAAGCCCAGAATCACCTGGTTTTGACATAAAGACAATACCGTAATGTAATAACTATATATTTTTTATTACGTTTTAATTATTTCATGCATTTCACTTATTATGATTAATTATTTGTTCTCTTCCGTCACTATTTATTTTCTTTAATTAAACAAAATTTTCGGCAATTCTAATAATTTTCATTGATTTGCACTTATGTTATAGCTAACTGACACTGATCCTAGGATAGTGAATTAAAAACGAAATTAATTTTGTATTTTGTGATTCATTTTTTATTACTATCTATCATTAATTTTAAACTTAAGTTAATGATAGTGGTCGCACAGTACAAATTACAAGGTTAAAATGTAAATTAAAAAATAAATAAAAACAATCATTTTTCATCTAATTCAATTGGCAAATTACTTAACGAAAAAAAAAACAAGAAAAGAAATATTAGAACGCTTCTATGACTATTCAAAGGACGACCTGATGGAGGCTGCACACGATTTCTGCTCACTTGTCAGATGTATTTACTTTACTTATGCAAACACATGGTCTAGTACACAACGTGTTCAAGGCTGTTCAATTTTTTTTTCGTCATTAATGTACACTACTATTTTTTCTTTATGCGTTTCATCGTAAACTATAAAGTAAATTCTTTTATCACATTTTAAGCCTTACAATTATCTTTTTAAAATTTTCAACGTTTTGTTATTTGAGATCTAGATTATCTGAAAGCGGATTACTGGAATCGAGTCTTATCCTAGGGTACTAATAAATATTGGTTTCTTTTATTTCAATAAATTAAAAATAAGTATTCGTTAATGCTTTAATATTTTATGCTATATATACAAAATAAATCAGGAAAAAACGGGAAGAATTTCAGAACATGTTTTAAAAATGAAAATTAAAAAAAACTTCACTAAATATGAGTCGGGAAATGCTTAGTTTTCCAATAACAACTTACGAAAAATTTCGTCATCGTTTATGCTCCAAAGGCAAAATGAAACCATATTGGAATTCTTTGAAGGAAAAAATTTGGTGGATTAATATGGGTTATGGCTGAAAAAATTTAATAAATTACATCCAAAAATTATATTTCTAATAATTGTCTCAAAACAAAATTCTTCAAGTTTATTGTAAAGTAAGTTCCTTAAATTATCAGTAAAAAAAACCAAAAAAAAAAACAATTTCAATATAATCTCCAATTCTGAGAAAATTTGTTTAAGTAACTTCAACTGAAAATTTAAGAAGAGATTAAGAAGTTTTACTTTTATAGAAATATGAAACGTACTGATGCGTGGTATATAAATATATGTACGTGTGTAAAAAATTTCTTATTTTTTCTTCATGTTCAGTCGATGTTATTTTCTCAGGATTAAATTGTGTACAAATTTCATTCGTTTACTGGCAATTTAGCGAAATTTTTGTACGTCAAACCTAAAAAATTGTGTTTTGTAGCGACAATATTTTGTGTTTTAAACATTTTCTAAAGCAATTACTTGAGATAGAGTTGTGGAATCAAGTTTTTAAAGTATCGACACAGCTTTGGAAAATGTTGCAAATTGATTACGATATCGAAAAATTTTTGAGAGGTATCAGTAAGATAGATGACTTCCATAGAATGTTGACTTACATTTGGATAAAGGTGTCAGAGCTCATTTGATGAGAATAGATTGAATTGCGGGAGATGAACAAACAGATACTGATAAAATCGTTGAATAATTTAAATGTTAATACATTAATCCTGTTATTAATTTTACAAACGGAGAAGAAGTTCCTTCCAAGGGTCGCGGTGATAATATAAATGTACCGAAAGAGTTATTCATAATGACGAAAGAGGTACAAGGTCACTCACTGGTTTGCGTTGAATAACGTTGAAAGTTTTTACGATAACTTTGTGAGATTCAGGAGAAACTTTCATTGAATGGCAGAATAATCTTACGTAAATTTGTATAGCGGGACTAAAAAAAAAATCTGATGCGAAAATATGAAAGGTATACGCCAAAGACTTAAAAAAAATTTTAATTATAACCTAATAAGAAATAATAAAAAAATGTTATTTCTGTTTGGTTACGTTAATTTATAGTTGCTGCATATCATTTTTACATGTTTTACGGGTTTTATCCACGAAATTTTAAAATTCAAAATCCGGTCATCACAATTCCGTCCGGGAAATCGGAAGTGTAATATACGTACTTGCACTTACAATATACAGGTACAAGTTACAATGCGACCAATAACAGCTCTTGAAAAACCAGAAAATAGAGAGGCCCAGTCGGAAATCGTTGAGCGACGATCTTTTCGATTTTATCATCGACAGATTTCCACAAATCCTCTGTGATTGTCGAGAGCCTCCCTCAACGTTCTTCATCATACACATTAGTTCTGTCTCTTATTTTAAACCTTTCATAAAATTTTCGAACTTTTCTATTATTCATTACATAATCAACGTACACATCAACCATTTGCCTATGAATTTCAGCCGGCTTAACGATTCGATGGGTTAAAAAACATATGACTCTACGTATTTCACAGTCGGGGGCAACATCGATTTTCCTATTCATTTTGTAACGTAATAACTCCCACGTAACCAAAGATACTATCTCTTTTTCTGTTTAGCCTCCGGAATTACCGTAAGGTATTACTTCAGAGGATGATATGTATGAATGTGAATGAAGTGTAGTCTTGTACAATTTCAGGCCGACCACTCCTGAGAAGTGTGGATAATCAAAGATACTACAACGCGACAACTTGTAGACAAAAATGTAGTGCGTACATTACTAGCGTGACGATGAAAGAAAGACAAAGGTTCGCCAACCTTAAGGAGAGAAATTTTCCCGGGTTTTACTTTAGAGATATCCCTCGCGTATACATATATATATATATATATATATATATATATATATATATATATATATGTATGTGCCTAGTATAAAATTGTGGGGCCCAAATATATCCAGCAACATCAGTTTCAGTGAAATTTAGATATACATGTTAAAATTTGATAAAAATTTCCTGAGTCGTGACCGATCAGGATCAGCTCGGTCGGATCACTTCTGAAGTCTGAAACTGAATATTTTTATAGTTACTCTGGAACTTTGTGAGTTCCAATAAAAAAAACAAGAACGCTAATCGAAATACTGTTTGCACATAAAATTACATTTCTGACCGATTGCTGAAAAAAATTTCTTCGATTATTTATTTGGACAAATCGTATATTTTAACTTCCTATTTGACTACAAAACCGTGGTCGGATGACAATCCTGCAGGAGTAATGTGCCGATTAAAGGTGATTGGTTAATCATAATCCACGTTGGAGGATAATTAGTGTTTAATTCGATCGCGTTGTTAAATTCAACAACAAAAAAATAATTAAAATATTTTAAACAACAATAATTGGATATCTAACTTAGTGCAATCACTACTAATTTTGTAATAATGAATTGCAAGTAATAAAAACATGAAAACGGCAATATAATCGAGTTAAAATTGCTGTTAAGGTAATAGTAACTATTATATTTTATATTTTCTGCTAAGATCACTATAGTTTCTATATTTACTTACCTTCTTTAGCTTCATTCTTTTGTCTCTTGTTGACGTGTTTCGGAACCACTTGTTAAAAAGTATTGTACTGATATTTTATATTTCTGTTAATCTTTATATAGCGTTCAGTCAACGCCCTTCCCTATGTATGAAGTCATGCCTAATCTGGTCTTCTTCTTGTTTATTTGTTAAAAATTGCTAAAAGATTAAAATAATCATTAATAAGCAATAAACAAGAAGAAGACCAAATAAGTCATGACGTCAAATATAGAGTAGGGGCGTAGACTAAACACTATATAAAGATTAACAGAAATATAAAAGATCAATACAGTAAGTTTTTACAATGGAATTGTTTTGAAACTCGTCAACTAGAGACAAAAGAATGCAGCTAATAAATGTAAGCAGTACTAAACATAGAAAAAATTAAACACTATAAAAAAAATTACAACGATTATATTACTGTCCTATTAGATTGGTGAAAATGTTTTCAGATTTCAAAATTGTACTTGAATAAGTTACCCAGATTGTTACTCGATTTATTTTCAATCGAAAACACACACGACTTTGACCGTACTGTGGTTCTTTATGTTTTCGATTGAAAATAATACGAGTAACGATGTGGATTAATTTATCGATTAATTTTTTTCTATATCGATCTCATTTTAATACGAGACATATTGTTTTTATCCTGAAACGAATTCTACAGGATGAAGATACGAAACACTATTAAGAATAGTATTTAATATTATAAAATAAGTAGTGATATATTTTATTCATTACATCTCTTTAGTTGAGATCTAGTAAATAAATGGTTTACAGAAAATATTGTCTCAATATAAATATATTCAGGCATATAAAATGTTTTAAATGTACAGAAAAAATGCCTTATATTGAAATACAACAGAAAATTCATGTAGAAGAAAATGATCGAATTTATGTTTAAGCTTGACAGAACGGATTTTGATTTCATTTTTTGCGTGCAGTTGAAGCTGGAATTGTCCATAGAGATTTTTTTTTTTTTTTTTTTTTTTTTTTTTTTTACCTCCCGAACCACCGTTTGGTTTTATTTTCAGAGGGTGAGATGAATGAATTTTAGCGTGTGGGAAAAATGCCATGCCTGACCGGGATTTGAACCCGGGGCCTCCGG
>JAAAKQ030255121.1:0-10857 GCA_010016005.3 Zanna intricata | reverse complement strand
TAGCTTCCATAACTCAAAAATGATTAGTTGTAGAATGTTGAAATTTTATACTCTGGACTTTTGTAACATCTAGTTGTGCACCTCCCATTTTGATTGATTGGACCAAAGATGTGTATCCAATCAGACCTCTAAATAAAGCAATGTTTCAATTTTGAAACACTTGGGTTTTGGACTTTTTCTCAACACTGCAGTAATAAGCCCTTGTCAAGAGCTTTTCAATGATATATATATATATTTTTAATTTAAATATATTGATTTATTAATAATTAATAACCTCCGATTGTAAAATAATTTTTAATAATAAATAATAATTCAACAATAACAATAAAAAAAAATCTGATGTGAACACCACACGACTTCGTTGTATGCTTATTAAATGACATATACACTTTTTTTTTTTTTTAATGAAAAGTACATAACATTTTATTTCATTAATAACTTGTGATATTTTTTCATATTTGTTTTGTTGTTATTACTGAATTATTATTTATAGTAAAACTTTAATTAATAAATCAATGTATTTAAAATTAAAAAAAGTACAAAAAAAAAAAGAGATGAAGTCTAATTCAAACGGATGTGTACCCTTGTAAGATCCAAATATTTCATTAATTAAAATTTTATTTGGCTATAACTCTGGAACCAATAAAAATAAATACATATTTATGACATATCATTAAAAAGCTTTCAATGAGGGCTTATTACTGCAGTTACGAAAAAAACTGCACAAAAACTATATAAATACTCAACTGCAAAGTTTTTAGATAAAAAAGTGAAGTATTAACTAATTTATTCAAAGTATATTTCCCAAAAGCCTGTCCTAGGACATCAGGAGTTTTTAAGCCCTTTAGATACTCTTCATGTGAATATGAATTAAAATGGATTTTGAATTTTTTTTGTAACCCAATTATTTTTTTAGATTTTTTGGTAACAAAAATATCAATTTGATTTTTGGTGTGTGTAATTTTCATGTAAATCTAAAAATCAATTTCTAGATTTTTCAAAATATGATCTTGAAAGGGATGAAGAAAGGTAAAAAAAAATTTGAATAATGATTTTCCACATTTCCGACTATACTAAAAAAGATATTAATTAGATTGGGGCTGGCAAATAATCTTCCAATAAATATCTAAAAAGATTTTTCGGTTTTATTGAATTTTGATTTTTTAAGAGGTGCAATAGTATATGATGCAGCAACTCAATCAACACAGCCACAGCCACTGTTATATGATACATGACTGACTGACTGCACCAGCCTCCAGTTAATTAACTAAAAAACATAAAAGTAATTAAAAAACTTTTTAAAAAATGAAATGAAGTATGGTCGTAGTGGTGTTTTTAAGGTAATACTAAGAACCAGACAAAGTAAATTTTTATCTATATGATGTATGGGTAACCAGTTATAACTAATGTTTTTAAGATGGAAACCCACATGCTAAGATCAATCAATAGTTTTGGGTCCCGTACTGACCAAACTGTTGCTCTGAAGAAATTACAATAAACTGATATTTTTTATAAACTGAACAGCCTTTAATTTTTATTTATCATTATTATTCACACAAGCATGAGTTTAATGAACTCTGTGGTGTCCACAGGGCAGAACCCTCTGGCTAGATAGGAAGGGTGAGTAAAGTGAGCCATGACCGCAACAGGAAATGCAGGTAAACATATAGTGTAGGTGAAGCCACAATAGAGATGCATCAGAACTAATTAATTGATTTAATACGCAAAATTATGCATAGAATATTTTAATGGAATGGAGAATTGCTACTGTTTTATCAAGATTTAATGAAAATCAAAAAACAATATTCTTGATTAAATAATTTTTTATTTATAAATAAATAAGTTTGCTATTAAAAAAATATCACGGGATGTGAAAAAAATATTTCATATATATATTTATAAAAATACGACATTTATATATATATATAAATATTTATATATATATATAAGTACAACATTTTTCATATATTACCTTATAAATTAAAACAATTTTTATAAATAAATTTATTAAAATAATTCAAGTGAATCAAATATAAATTTAATATAAAATTTGAAAGATAACAAATATGAAAATTGACAAATATCATTATTACTGAAAGAATAAAAATATTAAAAAAAAAAAAGAAAAGTAAACGAATGAAGATATACTCATTAGATAGAAAAAGAGAGGAGAGTGTAATGACCTCACAGTATAAATGATGACGGTTGAGGGGAAGTACATAAATTACATGTCACTTCAGCAGTGTAGTAATGAAAAAGTAATCTCAGGGTAGTTAAACAAGTAAAATATTACAAGGATTATTTAGGATAAAATGTTTTAAATCTGGATAGTTATCTTTTGAAAAAAAGTGTGAGTAAATATTTGCAATAATTCAGCAACTGGTTAATATATTTTACATTGTTGATACAACTACATCATATGTATCTCTCTCATATGCCTACATACATGTTATTTTGTTAATTGTAATATTTATTAATCTGAAAAATACCAAACAAAACATATACCTAGTTTGCTCCTCCAGCTTTTTTTTTTTTTTTTTTTTTACCTCCGGAACCACTGTTAAGGTATATCATTAGAGGATGAGATGAATGAATTGTAGCGAGTGTGAAAAATGCCATGCCTGACCGGGATTTGAACCTGGGACCTCCGGAATGAAAGGCTGAGATGCTACCACTCAGCCACGGAAGCCGGCTTTATTTTACCTTGTGCCTTAAGTTATTTACTTATTTATTTGATTTCAGATTACATTACCTCATAACAGACTGTGCATGGCCTGTTGTATGTATACAAGAGGCCTTTTAAAATCTTAGACCAAACAGTCCTAAATCCTGTAGGTATTAAGGCCAAAATAAACTAAAAACCACATTATCATAACATAACTTTTTAAAATAAATATCACCAAAAAAAACGTAAAAATAAAAATCAGAATACACACCTGAGCAACAATAGTGTTGAGTAGAAGGAACCCAAGAAGTGTGAAAAAAACTGTTGGACTATGAAATCCAAGCATTGGATATGATATCATGTGATAGACAGCTGGCAATGTTATTGTCAAAGGCAGCTCTCCTACCATTTTTGCCAGATAATAAGCTGACAACCGATATGCACCTGACTGTCTTTCTTTGTTTATTACCTCTCGTTCTGGTGGAACTACATTAAAAAATCTCTATTAGCTGTGAATTAAAACACATTTAGACCAATAATCAAAAAGTAATGACTCTAAAACTACTAAAAACCAGTAACAAAACATATATTTAATAGAATTTACCTTCACCATCATTTAACTAAACAAAACATAAATAACTTTTTTCTATGTATGTTAAGAAAATATAAAATAATGCATTCATTATTTTAATTAGAAATCTGACTGTAAAATGTTGTAAAATATAAAAGAATAAAAATGTCAATCTTTTTTTTTCTGCAAATTTTATGAAAGTATAAAATAATGTCATTTTTTTAATTAGAACATCTGACTGTAAAATGTCTGAGTGAAATATAAGCAATCTTTTGATAAACCTTAACCAAATAAACAATTTTTTCCATTTGATGACAATGCAGCATTTAATTCATAGTTATGGAGTTAATCTATGATTTAGAAAAATGACAAAAAAATAATAACATAATTAAAAATGGTAAGACTTATAATTTAGAAGTTACTGTCTTAACCTGTATACTTAATTGTTTATTAAATGAAGTTTTATGAATGACATTGGTTTTTACTGGAAATATTTTCATCAGCTTTTTAACACTAAGATGCAAAAAGAATCATCTAAAAGAATCATGCAAAAAAACATCTATTAATTTTATATTATTTTTATGTCAAAACTAGAACTTTGGAACTGTGCTTGGTTTATGAGCTATATGCCATTCTACTCAATGAGATATTGGCAGCATAAAACAGCACTTTTTTTTTAATTAAGATTTCTGTGTAACTAAAAATGTAAAATTCAAATTTGATTCAATACTTCATTAATTTTTAAACAACTGCAACTTAAACAACATTAAGAATTTTCTATTTTTAGCTCTAAAATCTGGATATCCTAATCTAGCTTAAGATCTATATTTTATAATATAATTGTATGCAATATTTATGAGAGCAGTCAGAAAGTTTACAACCTAAGAAAAAAAACAAAATTTCTTACCAAATCTTTTGTTATTTTTCAACATAGTCATCTATAGTAATACACTTAGTCCATTGCTTTTCCAGCTTATTTATTCCTTCAGTAAAATACAATTTCTCAAGCTCTGTGAAATAGGCATATGTCTCAGCTATAACTTCATCATTTGAGGCTAATCTTTGCCCACCAAATCATTTCTTCAAATTCAAGAACAAAAAATAATCACTTCGAGCTAAACCTGGTGAAAATGGTGCATGTGGAAGAAATTCAAAGTGCGTTTCGAGAATTTTAGCAGCAACAGCAGAAGACACAGAGTGTGCACAGATGCATTCATAATGAAAAAAGCATTTTTTCTTGCCCAAATATGGACATTTGGTCTTAATGGCCTCCTTCAATTGCACCAACAATGCTGCATAATATTCTCCGATGATTATTTTTCCTTTTTCAAGATAGTCTATGAGCATCACACCACAAACATCCCAAAAAACAGAGGCCATGACTTTTCCCGCTGATTGAACACTTTTTGCCTTCTTTGGAGCACTACCACTGGTTTCGACCCACTTTTTGGACTATTGCTTTGGTTCAGGGTTTTAATAATTAACCCATGTTTTATCAGTAATGAAACATGCAAAAATTCAGTTGAATCATGGTTGAATGTGTCCAAACACTGGTAAGAAATGTTTATTCAAGCGTGTTTCTGGTCAACCATAAACAAACATGGCACCCATCACATGATAGCTTTCTCATATCCAAATACTAATGTAAGATGCTGCAAGTATGGTTTACTGGTATCTTTGCAATCTCTGTGAGTTTGAGTACCTTCAATTGTTGATCTTTTAATACTGCATTGTGGATTTTTGTGATGTTTTCATCATCATGGCGGTTGCTGGGTGTCCTGAACACTCATCATCAAAGATGGAAGTTCGACTGCATTTGAATTCAACTGTCCAGTTTCTTATCATCGAAAATGATGGAGAAGATTCATTTAATCTTGAATCTAACTCCTTTTTTACATCTGTTGGGTTTAAACCTTTCACAACAAAATATTTAATTACTGCTCGAATTCGATTTCATCCATTTTGCACAAAACAACACTTATCCTACTACCTCTTAACCACAAAAATTAAATAACTGAGAAGACATTATGGAAACTGTTTAGTATACCATCTAACGCATATTACATTATTAGTAGGGCCATTTGGACCTACTAGCAGAAATCTCTGTATCAGTCCGAAAACTCTTCGAACCCACCCTCATACATAGAATAAATCTATATGTTTTTTTTTTTATATATTTATTACCTTTTTAAATTGTAGTGAAGTTTAATGAGTAGGCTAGTTGTACTAAAGAAGGAAATCTTTTTTTTAATGCAAATATAAATTTATGTGAGATTATGAACATATTTTTGGCTTTGAATTGCTTTGCAAATTCCATTTAATATGTTCCTTTTTAATGAAATAAAATTAGTTACTTGAAAATAATTACACTGTTATTTAATATGTTTTAATTTGTGTTTTTTTATTTAATTTCATATGTCAATCTCTTAAGCCAAAATATTTCTTCAAAATATAATTTTATTTCTGAGCTCTTAAGAAATTGCATTAAATTTAATTATTTAATTAAAAGAAAAAAATGCAAAAAAAAATTTGTATAAAGCTTAATGGTTGTGGACTTGCTATAAAATAACAATGTGATTATGAAACTCTGACAATCAATCAAGTCTTCTGAGCAACTTATTACGATATAATTCTAATAAAACTGAGAAGTTGAATAACCCCGTGTTCTACCATAGTAAAATTAGTAATTATGAGGCTTAAAGTGATATTTTTTTACTGATCAGAAAACAAAGGAAATGAATATCATCAAAGAACAGCTTTAGTAAATAAAAGTAAAAGGTCCTACTTTAACTGGAAAAAATTGCAACCATTCAGTGTGACTCAACACATTAACTTAAGACATTCTGTATGACTCTAAGACAAGAAGGAAAATTTCCAACAAAAGTTCATAAGCAGAGTTTCCAGCCCACCAAACTATTAAGTTACCTGCATTACCTAACTACCAAAGTGCCAGAACAGCACTGGATCCAGAATATCAAGAATATATTGTGATAGAATATGTTATTACCTATTACAAAAAAAGGAATCAAGAGCAAGGAAAGGGATAACTAATGAATAAATGAGCTCAAACAGGGAAAATTACTGTTTTGCATAGGATTAAACACTAAGGACTGTAATAGTGAAGATTTTTAAAAAATATTATTTCTCTAATAGTAACTTCTTCTAACCTAAAAAGTCATTATTACCTTCTTTCAACTGACTTTTCTAAAAGTATACTTCATTCAAAAGCATCTGATGGAAACAATAAAATAATTTCAAGCAAAGGTCAACAACTTTTTTACACATTATTATATTACATCTACACATTACTATACACAACTGAAACAACAACTTACATGATGAGAGAGCTCCAAAGTGAGCAAACAACATCCAGTATGTAGTAGAAAAAAACATCCAACCCTGAATGTCATGTAATGATTCCTCCTTCCTATCTAATTGAAACCATAGTAAACCAGCCATTATTCCAAGAGCAACTGTTTGTACCCAGTTTAAAGTTGACAGCATTCGTGGCCTTGCTTCTTGAAAATTCCGCTGACTTAAGACCTGTAAAAAAAAATATATATACACACACACACATCATTTTTTTTTCTAAAAATTCAAATTTATTTAAGATTTAATATTCGTTGAAATTGTTTTTTTTTTTTTAATTTTTAAATTTATTATGGACAAATAAGCAAATTGGAATGATATAATATTTAAAACGTCGTTCTATTGTCATTATTGCCAACCGTTAAGATTGTATTTTGTTTTTAATTAAATCATCACTTTCAAATGTGATGTGGTGGTTCATCATTTTATATTTTTGTTTATATCTACAACTGTTATATTTCTTGATTACATTCATTTTTTTTTTTATCATTATTTCAAAGTTCCAAAATATTTTTGTAACCAATTACACTATGTTTACTTAGTACAAAACAAATGTTCAGCTACATTAAATATAGCTCTTTTTTGTTTTTGTAAGCTGTGTAGTGTTCTGTAAATCTTTTTTTAAATGATCTGTTGGTTTTACAAATATAAATATTATTACATAATTTGGATTTAAATTTAATTTTTGTATAAAATTTTAACTCCTCTCTATTATTTTAATTATTGTTATTTTTAAAATATTTTATAATGTGATTATTTTGTTTATATTTATTTTTATCATAAACGTTAGTAATATTTTCTATTACTTTATTTGTGCAATTGAAGTTTAGATAAAAATTGTTATTAATTTTGTGTTATTTTCCTGCTGTTGTACTTTTGTGTAATTATCGTGGTACATTTTTTCAATTTTTATAAATCTTTTCTATAATTTTATCATCAAAACCAATTAATAGTGTTATTTGTCTTATTTCATCTATTACTTTTTGAGTTTATTTATTTTTTTATAATGAATAACTCATAAAGTATCATTATTTAAATAAAATAATGTTTTGCAACCATTTAATTGTACTGTAATTAAATTGTACTGAATTTAATTGTACTGTAATATTAGTCATGGTTTTCTATAAGCTAATGTTTCTATAATATTCCAAGAATCAATTTTTGCAGGATCCCAAATCTTCAGTTGTTATTAAATTCTAAAATTATATTAAAACATATTTATTTAAGATTTGTTAATTGATTTGACTTTTTTTTTAATTTAGGTTATCACACTAAAAAACAAGCTTCATGATAATGATCTAATATTAAAATCAGACATAACTAATATACCAATTATTATGTTCAAAAACAAATAAAAAGAACTTATTAATAATTCCAATGAAGGAAATAATTTAAAAAAAATAAAAGACAAAACAACAAATATTTATACATTCTATCCTCTCCCTTATGCCTTCACCCATGCTATATGGTTACTTGTGTTTCCTGTGGCGATCAATTTTTATTTTAGTTTTTTAGTCAAGTAACCAGAGGCAGGTGCAGACAGTTGTATCACATGTACAGAAATAATGGCTGTGTTGGTTGAACTGTTGGCCAATCAACGACAGTGTACAGCGCATACACCATCGCAACCATTAAAAAATTGAAATTCAATAAAACTTAGTCTTAAATATTTATCTGAAAAGTATATGCAAGCCCCAATTTAGTGAATATCTTGTTTAGTATGGTTGAAAATGGGGAAAATTTGCAATCATTATTCAATTTTTTTTACCTTTTTTCCCCACCTTTCAACGTCAAATTTCAAAAATCTAGAAAGTGGTTTTTAGATATAGATGAAAATTAGACACACCAAAAGTCAAACTGAGATCTTTATTTGTTACCGAGAAATTAAAAAGAAATAAAGTAAAATTCATTATTACTCCATTTTAACTCTTTCAACTGACAGTTTCAGTAAATCCTTTGTTAGCATGCAGTTTCACTATAAGAAGAACATGCATACAAATTTTCACCAATTTGTCTTCAGTAGTTTTTGTGAGGTGTTGATAAATCAGTCAGTCAATCAGGACAAGTTGCTTTAAAGGTACAGAAAATATGTATAATAATATAATAAATAATTATAAAAATGTATAAATAAATATAAAACATGTAATATTAGAACATTTCATGAGTAAGAAAAAACTAATAGTATAATGGTTTTAAATTTAATCATTTCATAAAATGAAATGATTTAATCTAAAATGAATAAATTTAATCTTTCATAAAACAAAACAAATTAAAATTTGTTAATTATTAATTAAAGTCCACAATAAATCATTTAATGTAGTAGAGATAAATTAAAATATAATTTTTTATTAAAACTTTAAAAATCATGTTTATTACAAAATTTACATGCATTTATATTACTAAAAAATATTAGTTTTTAGTATTAAAAGACAATTTAAATAACACTATGATTGTTTCATTAAGTATTCTTTCTTATTATCTAGAACAAATTTTCATCCAAAAATGTTGGTATGTTTCTTTATGTAAGCAGAAGTGCAAACATAGCCTATAATTGAATATAATATAGATTAAAACACATAATTTAATGTATAGAATGACTAAAATTGCTGCCCTTACAAACAGCCATCTAAAATTATAAAAAAAGTAATTATTCAGATCACAATCAGATTACAATTCTAGTGGGTGAAAGTTAAATGTTTTTCAAGTTTCTTTTCTTATCCAATAAAACTAAAATTTCATAAGGTAAGCAAAATTAAATTGTCTATTTTTCCTTATAAAATGAAAGTTCAAAATATTAGTACCTTAAGTACTACATGTATTCTCATTGCATCTAAATTCAATATTTTTTTAAATATCAGAATAAATCTTTTTATTTAAATAAAATACCCTGGGGTTGTTGATTAAGAAATCATAGAAGAAAAACTGACAAACAAATTATTAAAATTTAAAATTATAATATTACCTTAAACTGAGTCCAAAAACAAGTGGGCCACTGCCATGACATATCATCATCTGAACTACTAACAGAAGATGAAGCATGACTTGCTGTATCTTGCCATAAATTTTTACCTTCTTCCTCTTTAACTGGAAATAAAAAAATCACACTTTTAAAATGTGGCATAACATTCTGTTTGTCTATCTGAGCATGCTCCATAATTTTTGAACAGATACAAGGAAATTAAACTTCCGACAAACATAAAATATTGAACAAACACTATACTACATATAAAAAAAAAACAAAGATTTATTTATATTTCTTGTGATCAATATACTAAAATAAAATTTGGTTTGCAGATAAAAGGTTCGCTTAAAAAATGTTGCATAGCATTTCTACAAATAGTTTAAATTCAATCATTGTACATTAATAAATATATTTAAATTCTATTAAATAAACCACTTATATTACAGAATAGTAAGAGATATTTTACATTAATTTTTCATGAAAGTACTTTCGGGGATCCTGCATCCTCAGTCATGACTGAAATAATTCCGGTATTACATAATAAAAATACTAAAATAATAAAAATTTCATATTAATTTACACAAGCGCTGCTAATAAGCAATTCTTGTTATTTCATTATTTTGGTATTTTTAATATCGAATAACAGAATTATTTCAATCATGACTGAGGATGCAGAATGCTGCAAAACTACTTACATTAAAAATTAATGTAAGATATGTCTTATCTCAATATTCTAAACTAGGTGGTTTATTTAATAGACTCTCTATTACAGTTATAATATGAATCTTAAAAGATTAGTTTCAGTAAAATAACAATATATAAAAAATAAAGAATCTCTTAAATGCACTCATTTTTAAACCTTATGTACTTTAGGGAACATGAATCACTGATAAATAATTTTTAAATTCAAAATAAAATAAATGATAAAAAAATTAATTAAATGCATATAAAATCTAGACATGCTTTGTATCCGAATTTCTGGAATGAAGAACAGATTGTGAGATTATCTACATTTAAAATCTGCATTGCAGAAAGTAATTAATAATCAAATATAAATAGTTATAATATAAACCAATTAAGTATGTAAATAAATATAAACCGAAAAAACTATCTCTTTTTTAAACATTTATTATCACTACCAAGCTCAGACAAGACTTTCATCAGTTCATTTTCCAGTGGAGTGTAACTTAGAAACAAACAATACTTTTTTTTTTCTGTATCTGTTTAGCCTCCGGAACTACTGTAAGGTATTACTTCAGAGGATGAATGAGGATGATGTGTATGAATGTG
>JAAAKQ030255110.1:0-10857 GCA_010016005.3 Zanna intricata | reverse complement strand
AAAAAAAAAAAAAAAAAAAAAAAAAAAAAAAAAAAAAAAAAAAAAAAAAAAAAAAAAAAAAAAACATTTTATAGAAAAATACGTATTATGATTTTAATGGTATTAAATCTTAATACTAGTCAGAAATATCAACGAAACGCATTAAGATTTTCAGTCGAATAAACTAAATAGAATTTTATCGAATAAACAAGATTAAAATGGAGGAAATTTTTAAAAATTTTATGCAAGATAACATATTTTAAGAAAAATTATTTCGCTATTAAGACATCCATAAAAATACCATCCTCTCCTTCAAGATTCCATATAAAAATACATATCCTTGTGAAAAGGACAGTGAGGACGATAAGGTTCCAGAAGAAGGAGAATACTAAGGTTGATGAATTCAGATTAATGATTCTTTATGTAAAAAAAAAAATCAGAACAGCAGTAGACAAAGTCGTAAACTAACAGATGCTTACCAGCGATTTTAGCAGACACTGCTAAGAATGAAAATAATGAGAATTTACAAAAAATTATTACTTCCTAAAAACATTTAAAAATATATCCTTATCTCTGTGATGTTGAAACCTTACATTCACCTGATAATAACAAATCTTTAAAATATTGTAGAATTTGAATTTGTATACTGAAAAATAAAATTTAAGTAAATTTTTAAAATATTTTTAATATTACAATTTTTAATTTATTCTAAAATAATTATTTAAAAACAAAAAAAAAATGGAACCGAAATCAAGACCATATAATTAATGTAATGTAGCTTCCGCAGTAAATTAAATCAAGCAAAAGAAAAAAAAATTAAATCCTGTAATTTACTAAAAAAAAAAAAACCAGGTGAAACCCTACATGATAACTAATTTTTTTTTTTAATTGCTTATTCTCGCCGGCCTCCGTGGCGCGAGTGCAAGATAGAATGGTAGTAAATATAGTATAATAAAGTACAAAGGCGTTTGACAAGGAAACATTCCCAACACAGCTCTAGGAGAGGGATTAGGGTCTCGATTTATTGTTTAAAAAATCTTCTCTGGGATGACACTAGTGTTCCTGAAAATTTGAAAGCAATCGGTAGGTTGATTTTCGCGTGATGCTGTTGCAAATGGACAAACTGATCCTGCCTCAAACTTGCGTATTTATGCAGGTGATTTTAAATTACACTGCAATCTCTCAAAAGCTAGTTCTATAACCAAAAATAAGTAAAAAAAAATTTATGTAAATATATATCAGAAAACTGTTCGTTAGCGTATTTCGGTCCCGAAATATTTAGCACTTCTTTCTGCTATCTCTATGAAATTACACCCTAGTACAAAACTTAGGGTATAAATCGAGGGGTAAATTTTGTGCTTCCTTATGATATTTGACAAAGAAATTGAATAAATGTGAACCCAGACCTCTACCTCACTTATATTTTAAGAAAAATGTGGTAAAAAAAGATAACGTTTTGTAGAAAAATACACTTTTTAGATATTTATATTTACTTTAAAATAAAATAACATGTCCGTAAATTCCCTAAATGAAAAAAAAAAAAGACAATTTGTAATATTTAATTATTGTTTTAACTTTTATCATTTTCGTGTAAAATTTAGTGTTTAGAATCGTATCACATTCCGATCCAGGTCGTATGTTTTGATTCTAATTCAATTTGATCTCAAATTTATGTTTAATTTTAATAGATGATATTTACATAAATTTTCTCAAAATTATTATTTTCTACAAAATTAATTGGAAAAATTTTTTTTTGATAATTGGTAAAGTAACAAATATATTTTATTCCAAACTTAAAAAAGTGTATTTTCCGATAAAATGTATTCCTGTTTTACCCCCTTTTTCCTTAAAAATTAAGTGAGATAGAAATCTGAGACCACTTATATTAAATTTATTCCGTCAAAAAACATAAGGAAGCACTAAATTTACCCCTCGATTTGTACGCCAAAAATTTTAATACGGTTTAATTTCAAACAGGAAACAGGGCTAAATGTTTCGTGAGTCAAAACACGCTAACGAACCGTTTTGTAACCTATGTTTACATGAACATTTTTCTTATTTTTGGCTATGAGATTATTTTACAAGAGATTGCCAATTTAGAACCATTCTGTATATTAGACACATAATTGTCTTTACGTTAGAAAACATATAAAAATATTTCTAAAGAATTGAAAGAAATTTAGTTTATCTACAGTTAATGAACTATTAATAGGACCTTTACGTGCTTAACAATTTAGGAGAAAAATAATAATTAGGTAGGAGTGAAAATAAAAATTCAATTCCATATTTAAAACTAAATTAAAAACCTACAATACTGAGGATTGCAAGAATTACTAACTAGATTAACTGCTACAATTAAATATTTCTATTAATACCTGTACATGTTTTTCATTTTTCTAATATATTTTTAAAGTGTATATCTGTTATGTATAACAATTAAAATACAAACTTTATAAATATCGAATAAAATAATTTATATTTGAAGGAATATATAAAAAAAATTATTTAAATTTTAATTAGATGAAGTAAATTAATTAAATCAACCACGATTTTAGTTAATAATAGTACAAAGTTACTCGTACAGTATAAAGTCAAGAAAGAAATCTAATTATGTAAACTAACCTGTAATTTTTTATACTCTGATATCCTTCAAATAATATTAAATACAAAAATTGGAGAGAGTAAAATTTACTTTTAATCTGTTACTTCCAAACAAAAAAAAAAGTTTTTATTTATTTATTTTTTTTTTTTTAATTGAATCTGAATTATTAAGGAAATAAATGAATATTCTTCATTTTATAGGATGTACCATTAAAAAAAAATCAATGTTGATGATCCTCTTTCTAAATGAAAATCAGAAGATTTGTTGATTCTTTCATATAAGTTTTTGCGTAGGAAGTGATCAATTTGGGATAGAAAGGATCAGAAATTCCGGTGAATATAAAGAAACAATAGGCATGTTACAGAAGATGTGTGCATTTGAAAATATGCTGCAATTCTCTATTAAATAAAGCTCAACTGAGTGAAAAATAAAACTTAAACAAACCGATCTATAACAATGTATTTTTTATGTACATACAAGAAATAATACATACATAAGTACAAAAAACATTTATCGTAGATTAAAAAGTACATTTTATAAAAAAAAAAAAAAAAAAAAAAAAAAAAAAAAAAAACATGTCATAGTAGTTGTGTGTGGGTATATATATATATATATATATATATATCTGTGTGTGTGCGCGTGCGCGTGTTTCTAGTAGGAGAATGGGGGGATGAATGAATAGTAGAAGAATAAGCGTGGGGTATAAAGGAGACGGGAGGTTTAGATCGTTGGGCATCAAATGGAACTGCAAACTCCGGTGATTTGGAAAGGGAAGCGAGGGTAGGGTCGCAATCAACACTGCCCGATTGCAATTTTGAACTGTTTCTACCCTCTCATTCCTTTTTACTACTTCTTCATCATCATACCCCCGCTACACCACTCTCTGTATGAAAACCAGGTGCCCCGCACGCAAACCCATTCAAAATCAACCCCCATTCATAATACCATACAATAATAATTATTGTTCTGGCTTGGGGGTACTAGTTTTATTTTTATTACTATTATTACTATTGTTATTATTACTGACTAGTTTTGATTTACAATATAACCTGATACGAATTCAAACTTCATCTCCCTTTTGAAATTTTCTAGGGGTTGATTTTTTTTTTCACAAAGCATTACTGCTCTATGACGTGTGATTCTGAAATAAATGATAGGCTATTTAGCTTCTATTATGTTAACCGAAAATACACGCGTCGCACGCGTGGGAAACGAATTGAAACGTGTGCCGCCACTACTATTATGTTCGATATATATATATATGTTATTAGGCTACCTAAAGCATCAGTTCAACCGTTCGTTTACTGAAAGGCTAATGAAATTCATTCATTGGTAAATATCATATGTTTACACTCATTTTCAATCAATTCTTTCACTTTAATCTAATCTCACTGGATAATAATAATTAAATTTATTTTCGTTAATTGATTTTAACTTTAAGCAGATTCACAATTTAATTTTTTTTTAATTTATAACTTTTAGGAAAAAATTGTACCTGAACTTGTTAAGTATACTAGCCAATCAAGCATCTACTTTTTCTTGTAACATTGAAACACTATGAAATATTGATGGTTATTTGTGATAACATAACTTGATATATTCCGTATCTATATATCCGTATGATAATGGATACATATAAAATCTCGTTAGTTAAAGTAAATATTTGAGCTTGCAATATTGTAATTTTATAAGAAATTGTTGTAGAACTAACTAATTATACTCACAAGGATATATATATATATATATATAATTTTGTGTGTGTGTGTGTGTGTGTGTGTGCGCGTGCGCGCGCGCATAGAAATATATTTATAACACGGAGCCCATGCAATAATTTCGCAACTTTTCTCTATTTAGTTCGTGTAATTTCGAGTTTGATGCAACACATGGTTTAAACATTTTATAAAAAAAACAAATCACGTTAACTGCATTAATAATTTATTTCTAAGCAGAGAAAACAGAAAACAAACACATTGATTGAAATGGTACAGTAAAGAAATGTACAGAAAATTATAAAGTATTAAAATACAGCTGCTACAAAACAGCTGATATTGGTTGTACCACAGCGACCGGTTGGTGGCGATTGGATACATCTATGAAGTATTGAAACAAATTTAAACTTCAATTAATTTTTTTACACTCTCAACACTTTTTAATTTTTTCGTCTTAAATCTGTTTGATGCAGATCCGGGGGATAATACTTCCCTATTCAACGATACCACATTTATCGGGGTTTGTGCTGATGACATCTTATAAATGGTGCCTAACCATTTATAAGCTGCCATCACCAATATGACCTATGGATTTTCCTTAGCATATTATATGTAAAGAGATGAAAACATACATATTTTATGTCAGTTATTTACAGTAGATTATGCTATTTCACTCCCCCCCCCCTTACTGGTTTTTTTTTTATAGTAGTGTAATTAGTTAGTTCTACTTTTATCAAAGTAGAACACACAATTCAAGATCAATTTTTCAGAAAATATCATTTTTATTATCAAAATTATTATATGCTATTACTAAATTTTACAATTTATGTAAAATAATTATAATAAAAATTTAAAAAAATTACAGCGTCTTCCATTTATTTCAATTTAATTTATTAATCACTATTTTATAATATTGTAAGGCCTAATGATAGGCCTTACAATATTTTTTTTTTTTTACCCAGTTACTGTACAGGGATATATTACGTATTTTTACAGAAAACCCAGTTTAAAATCATATATTGTAAAAAATGAATAATTAATCATTTTGAAAATAGTTTTAAAAGATATGGAAAATAAAAGAAATTAAAAAATTAAAGATAATACTTATAATATTCCGTTTAAAAAAATTCTTAGTCTTGGGGGAGGAGAAACCGACATTTCGTTAGTTTAATTTGGATTTAATATTTTTTGTAATATAGTTTAATATTGTTAACAAGAGATACTGCAGATAGAGAAACGTCAACGTTCCAACCTGTAGCATCATAACAAAACACAATTCTAAATATCCCTGCTCAAATTTTTTCGACCTTAAATTGAACGTAATACAAGAAAGTCTAGACTAATCTTCATCAAATTTGCAAATGCACAACTTTAGATACACTATTACAGCATAACTAAATTTCAATCAAATTTATCCAATAGTTTAGGAAATTTTTCACACACAAATTTTCAACCTTAAATTGAGCGTAACTCAAGAACGATTCAACCAACCGTCAAAAAATTAAAATATATATATATATATCTTTTTTTAACATCTTGAACCATCGTTAGGTATACCTAAGATTTGTAGCGTGTGTGAAAATACCATGTCTTACTGGGGTTCGAACCCGGGACTACCAGATGAAAGGCAGGGACGCTACCATTCGTGACACGGAGGCCGGCAAATATATATATACATATATATATATATATAATATTATATAGATACATATATATTATATTTTTACCCTTTTTCTTTAACCTACGGGACGGAGGTATTACTTCGTAGGATGAGATGTGGGTGATTTGTAGCGTGTGAAAATGCCATGCCTGAACGGGATTTGAACCCGGGAACCTCCGGTTGAAAGGCCGAGACGCTACCACTCGCGCCACGGAGGCCGGCATTATAATTTTTTTACCTAAATATGAATTTTATCACGTTTAATGTGATTAATGAATCCTTTTTTATCAAATTTACGAATTCTGTAAATAACACATAAAAAAAATTAAAGAATAAAAATCATGATTTCTGGAAGAATAATTTACGTAATGTTGTTTTATAAGAGTTTTTAATGAATAGAATTGAAAAGAAACCATTACTTTAGAACATACTAATTTCTGTTTTATATTTCGTCATTATTTTGACTTGTAATAAAATTATAACAGCTCGAATTCAAGTGCGTTTTCATTTGTAAATATAACTGCTGTAGTAATATTTTGTTATAACAGGAAGCTTGTTGAACATATCTTTTATTATCTTATACGCTTTTTATTATTTTTTTTTTTTTATACTACTATTTTTAAAATTAGGATAAAAAAGTAAAATCATACCATTTACTAGAAAAAAAAAAAAAAAACAGTTGAATAATGTTAAAAAAATATGTAGATGTTTTGTTTGAGAAGTTGACTGCTATATACGATGACAGAATATGCATCCGAAAAACAAAAACAAAACACGAGCACTCCTCAAGTTTGTAAAAATAATGAAGATGGAAAAAAGGGGAAATTTTCTAAATATGAAGTTTATATAGTGGTTTAGTTGAATATAAAAAAATTATTTTTAATTACAAAAGATATATGTATACGCGCGCGTGAGTATTACAATACTATTACTAAATTTAAACCGTAATTATTACGATTTTTCCCTTTCCCTAATTCTTTACCCTTTTTCTTTATCCTTTTATAAAAAATAAAAAATATTTCATCAATAACATTATTATTTTTTTTTAAAACATTACAAATAAAATTTACATATTTATTAATTATTTCTCAAAATAATTTAATAAATTTACATTAAATTTTGTCTATCTAATATAATCTTTGAACTATTTTTACTCTTATTCAAAGTTTAAAATCCTATTTTTCTGTTTTTACAAAGAATGAAATATAAAAAATATTTATTTCAAAAGAATATCTTATAAATACATAATAATTTTTTTATTTTTTTTTAAATTTTGATTTTAGATGTCGGTACGAAAAACGACTGTCATTTATTAAATGTTAATTTTGTTCCGATTTAAAAAAAAAAAAAAAAAAAAAAAACGAAGTTTAAAGAAGAAATCAAAGATAATTATTTTATACTTTATACAAATTTTTTTTTAAATTTGTTATTTTAGTTTACATTTTTTAAGTTTTTTTAAAATTTAATTATATAGATCTATGATAAATAAAATTGTTTAAAAACAAAAGACACGTTTAAAAACAATAATTTCAATTGCAATTATTATTTTAAACTGATAGAATTATAAAATTTTGGGGCCCTAGATAATTTATGATTCTCAATGTGGGGGCGGTGTACAAAAAATTTTGAGAATCAACGAACTAATCCAACCATTACTTTAAAGTTTTCAATAAATTATTGTTAAAAATTATTTTTTTTTTTTTTTATAAACTAAAATATTTCAATTTTTGATGTAATAACTTCTTTAAGCTCATTATAGCACTTTTTGCATTGTTAAACAGCATTGGTTTCGCGTCACCTGCTCGAGCTGTAACGCTGTTAGTCATAGCATATACCTTATGCGCGTTATATATTTATTTCTTACTTCTGTTACCATACGCCGATTGTATCCTTTTAAAAATATAATAATGATCGTATATACAACCTGAATAATGTTGAAATTAATGTTAATGCAAAAAATTCAAACGTTGATAATAATGGCAGTGTTATTCCTGAAAATAATGTTAAAAATTACGTTTTATTGAAGTCCATGTACATAAAATGTTATGTATATTAATTAATTGTAACCGCATTTATTTGTAAATTATATTTATTTGTATTTGGTTTGCACAGCTTATCATGTGTTTTGATTAATGAATAAATTTATAAAAATGATTTAAATAAAAAATGTTTATTTATTTATTATTTGATGTTGAGATAATAAAATTATGAGAGGAAGATTTTACATTTGACAATTTAACTTTATTGATTATTTTTGGGGGTTTAGACGTGCCGCTTTAATCTTAAGAGCCATTATTATGAATTTCTTTAAAATTATGAAGAAATAATTCCTTTTATTTTTTTATGAAAACTTGATTTTATCAGAAAAACCTACACTTAATTGACATGGTATACCGTCGTATCGACAAATATTTGTCACTACGATGATACACAAAACATTCTGTTATTATGAAATCTATGATTAAATAAATAAGCATGATACAAAGAACAGATTCTCTCAATTACTGATAGCGTAAATTAATTATTAAATTTAACTGTTAAAAATAAATAATTAGAATTATATAACAATACGTTAGACTGAATCTTTTACAAATAGATGGTGTTATAAACATATCTTTATTACTTAAATGGGTAACTTCTTTAAATTACACGGATTTAAAGAAGAGATAAATATTAACGGTCAAAGCTGTTAAAAAAAGACGTTCCGTAAATCATTGAAGATAAACAACATCGGATATACTGTATATAATATTTTGTTGTGGCTAACAATCATGGCAGCAGATGCCACTAGCTGTAATTAAAAATAAATCATTGAAACAACGGAACAAAAAAAAAAGTAAACAGAAAAATAAAATTATGTGAAAAATTAGAAAGGGAAATTTTTATTAATGTGTTCACATATGTGCGTATGAGTAAGAAAGGTGTAGATATATAGATTCATTTTCGTGGACAGTAAAGATTGGGAACAAGACTGCTGACTGGAACCGACGCCGGGCGTCGGCATACAGGCGCCGCGACGCTGACCCACTCCTCTTTCCTATCGTTAACACTCCCTTTATCCTCTATTCTTCCCTTCCCCTCGACAACAAAACTCTTACAATTCTCCAGAAACATCATTCAGACAGATAGACGGTACTACTCTAATACTATTTATATTTATATCAACTCGACTCTGACCAATTCACTGAACTTTATACACACATATTTCATCAAATATATTTACTTTTTTTTTCTTTTCGTTTATGAAATTGTTTATTACCAAATAACTTTTTATTAACTTTTATAAAATGAGATAAAACGTTATAATTAATCCATCATCTTTTATAAATTAAATACCTATTTAAAAAAAAAAAAAAATTCGAAGCAATGATAAAAACTAAATACCAAAACAGAATATTAAAACAAATTTAAATCTTAATTCAAAATATTTGCTTACGATCAGAGTACTCGAACACGCGTACGAGAAAAGCAAGATAATTCATAATAAACGATCCAGGAATTGAACTCTACACCATAAATTATAAGACGTCATTTTTATTATAGAACGCTAAAACGGTCGCTATTTGTTAAAAAAGGTAACTTCATACTTTACCAGGATACATCTTAATAGCAAAGGCCTTTTTTATTAACTTTCTTCCTCTCATATACTTAATTAAGATATATTAACACAAGCATAAAACTATTTGCTATGTATCAGATTGCACAGTCCTGAAGTAATATTTCATTTCTTTTAATAAATTCTAATTATTCAAACATCATTTAAAATTAATTGATGATGGAACATTAATAGTACATTGAACTGTAATTTATAATTTATAAATAACTGTAGTCAATTGATCTTCAAAAGAAAAATTTATATATTAACACGAGAAAAATTAACACGTTCAATGAATAATAAAATCATTCCTAAGAGTAAACGAGAAACGAAGTTATTTCCTGTTGCTTTTTCATACAACTTAAAATATTGTTGTATATCAGCCATGTCCTCGTAAGATTCAGCCAATATTTTATCTATATAAGATACCTTCAAATGATTTCTTTATAGATATTAAGAGTATATTGAACACCATTACATTCAGAGAAAGTAACATAGACTATTGATACTTAATAGTATAAAGTAACAAACTGATGTATCCATTTTGTGAGAAAAAATCTATTTTATTTTTTAACTTGCAATTCATTAAAGCAGATAATCGAAAAAAAAAGTTATAATATTACGTAATATTTAAATGTAAATGTTATGTAATACTTTTTATAAATAGTTTTATCATTAAAATTATGTAAAGTAAAGGCTGGCTTTGATATAAACAAATAAAAGGATTTTGTTATTATTAATATAACGGATAACCCATAGAAACATCTGATGATTAGTTACTGAAATTAAATAATTATAATTAATTTTCAAATTATAAATATTTTAAACGTTTATAATAAATATCTAGTCTTTAGGTTTCAATTTATTACACATCTCAGGAATGGTCGACCTGAGACTGTACAAGACTGCAATTTATCTACACTCATACATATCATTCTCATTCATCCTTTGAAGTAATATTATCTTACGGTGGTTCTTGAGGCTAAACAGAAAACTGAAAAAGTTTTTGTATTAAACTAGTTAATTTAAAAAAAACTTATCTGACATACATCCAAACTATGATTAATTATTAATAATTAAAACGAATTGTTCAGTTTTCAATAAATACCATTACTGTAGTCAACATCTTCCATTACTTACCTGAAAAAAAAAAAAGTTATATAAATTATCACTTTTAATTTTGGAAATAATTATGATATATATATATATATATATATATATATATATATATATATATTTATTTTCAATAAATAATGTAGAGAGTTTGTATTCTTCCTAAATATTTTCGTATAATTTAAACCATTCTCTATTT
>JAAAKQ030255099.1:0-10857 GCA_010016005.3 Zanna intricata | reverse complement strand
CACTTCATTCACAATCATACACATCATCCTCATTCATCCTCTGAAGTAATACCTTACGGTAGTTCCGGAGGCTAAAACAGACAAAGAAAGAAAGGCCTAATCGATATGGCAGCCATCTTGTTTTTGTATTATTGTGGTATATCATTAAAATTGCCAATTTTAATTTTAAAAATTTGATTTAGTTATCAAATGAGTCACAATAATAAAAACAAGATGGCCATCGTATCAGTTTAGGCAACCTTTTGTATTAACTCTGTTGTTTGTCGTCTGATTTTTACAAATAAAGTGAGGTTTTGTTCACAAAAAAAATGCTCCATAATGTCTATAATACAACAAAATTTCATAAATCTAATAATTTCCTCAGATATTTACGATTGAAAAATTCAAGTGAAATATGAAATTTGTCAGTAAAGACTATCGTAATTTTTTTTTTGTTGAGTGGATAAAGACACATGAAGAGCTGCTCCGGAAAAGTATAGCTAATAGAAGAGACAAACTTACAGACCACTTCTTAAGGGATTCTGTAATAGTCTTTTTGATATTGAAGTGATAAGTAAATGAGAAAAATAGTACAATCAGGTAACTTGGAAATATGCAAAACAAATTTTTAGGGATGTAGGATGCAGGATATATAATGAAATGAAACGATTAGCACTACATAGAGAATCTTGGAGAGATGCATCAAACCATGAAATGACTGAAGATTAAAAAAAATTCATTATCAGAGGGAAAATTTAAATACTAAATTTAAATTAAGTACTTAATTACTTTAATTTAAATTAATTTAAATTTAAATACTGTATTATAGACTAATGTAGTCATAATATCAGTTTACGTGTTATGCATAATTTTAACTGTTTACTGTATGTAATTAACTGCATGTATACTGAACCGATAACTTTGGAATAAACATTAATTTCAGCGCGTTTGTCAGCATTTTAACGTACTATAATAGTTGCTTTACTAGAACAATATATATATATATATATATATATAGATTTACTGTATATTATGTAAGCACGTTTATCAATTTTACGCAAGACTGCGTAGATTGAAAAACGTTTTCATCACTTTAAACGATAACTGAATTAACTATTACCATCAATAAAAGCGGTAAATCTCTATTATGTAAATAAGAGGAGTTGCTGAATAGAAATTCTTTTATTTTTTATTTTTTGTATATTACAAGATAATTTCATTATGAACAGTATGAATATATGAGAAATACCAACGATCATAGTAATCTATTATTAAAAATCTTCATGGAACAATAATTTATTAGTTATACCGTGAATTGTTAATACCGATATATCTAACTTCGTTCATCTGGAATAATGAAGGATTAATACAATAGTATTTCATTAAAATTGTACGTATAAAATAATACGATTTATAGTTACTTTAATTACATAAAACACTTGTTCCCCGTATTGTCTAAAACATTGAATAAATTGCATATTGTTTTAAGTCTTATTTTTACATTTATGAATAATTAAATAATTTTTTATAAAATGGATTTTCCTATAAGTGTTGATTTCTTTTCGTCTTCTAAAAAAGTAGATGCATGTTAAAAGAATAAATAATCGTTTATCGTTTTCTACCTGTTATCATTCGTATTGTGTCACGTTACGTAAATGAGGAATAATTTTAAAATAAGCGGAATTACCCGGTGTTCCTAAGAGTACGAAATCAACCATTTTACACAGATTTTATGAAACTCTCATTCAAAACTCCATAAAATAATTAAATATCTTATACGAAATTTTATTCAAATTTCATATTTAAAATACTTTTATTGTAATTGTCACCAGAAACTTTCACTAAAATACATCTCTATTTTAAAATGACAAAAAAATGTTCCTGAATTATGGGAGAAGGAACCCTTGATACAATTTTAAAAAAACATATATATATATATAAAACATAGTTTAAATTCTGTTTTCTTTTATTTACATTATTTAGAAATTTTTACTAAAATTCATCATCAGTTAAATGAGGAATTAAAAAAAAAATAAAGTAAGATATCGCCAAAAGAAAGGTAGAATTTCGTTCCCCATTCGAAGTAAAAAAATAAAGTATCCAAGGAAAAAGGTCTGAGACATTATTTTAATCGAGTGAACTAAAAACATTATCCTATTTATGTAGATATTTGTGGATATTACCAGAAAGAGAGCGAGTTTAATTTTTTGTCGTATTATTTTTTTGGGGGAGAGTGATTCTTATAGTAAATATTTTAAGTGAATACGTGACAGGAAGCCACGGTTTTAATGTGCTAATTGCTGCATATTTGATTAAGGATTTAAAAATCAAGATAATTTCATATATTGTTAATGGGCATCAATTTAATGTATTGCTCCGGTTTTTTATGAAACGCAGTAATAACAAAAAAAAAAAAAAAAAATTTAATTCTCCAGGTTATATACATTAATACTAGAATGTATTAATATATTGTATACAAACCGGGATGGTCTAGTGATTAACGCGACATCGCAAATCAGTTGATTTCGAAGTCGAGAATTCTAAGGTTCAAATCCTAGTAAAGGTAATTATTTTTATACGGATTTGAATACTAGATCGTGGATACCGGTGTTCTTTTATAGTTGGGTTTCAATTAACCACACTTCTGAGGAGTGGTTGACCTCAGATTGCTTCATTCGCTTTCATACATATCATCCTCATTCATCCTCTGAAATAATACCTTACGGTAGTTTCGGATGCTAAACAGAAAAGAGAAAATACTACATTAACCCTGAAGAATTAAATCACTCGGCAACCTCTAAGATTTTGAAATGTTGTGTTTTCTTAAAAACCTTAAGCCCACAAAATCTTAAAGTTATGTAAAAAAATCTGATGTGGACATCACATGACTTCCTTGTACGCCTAATAAATTACATATAAACATTCTTTTAAAATTAAAAGTACATAAAATTTTATTTCAATGAATCGTAATTTTTTTTCCAGAGGTTAATAATTATTAATAAATCATTTTATTTGAATTAAAAAAAAAAAGTTAAAAAAAAAAGGAGATGATTTCTGATTCGAACCGAAGTACTTTCCCCTTGTAAGATTCAAATATTTCATTAATTAAAAACTCATCTGGCTATAACTTTGGAACCAAGGAAAATAAATACCACTTATGATATATAGTTAAAACGCCGGTAATGAGGGCTTATTTCTGCAGTTAAGAAAAGAAGTAAAAACTCCATCTTTTTTTTGAATTTTGGACTTTTTTTTGGATAGTTTTGGTCCTGTCAATTGCAATCAAAAGGAAAGGTGCACAATTAGTTGTTACAACAGTCCTAAATTCAAAATTTTAACATCCTACGGCTAATCTATTATGAGTTATGCAAGATACTCAGGTTTTGAATTATACAAGATACGTACGTACAGACGTCACGTCGAAACTAGTCAAAATGGATTCAGGCATGGTGAAAATGGATATTTCGTCGAATTCTGAAAACCGAAATTTTATGCGGTTACAATACTTTCTTTACTTCGTACAAGGAATTAAAAAGGCTTAACTTATTTATTTAACTTACTCTTTAAAAAATACTTTTAGTAATGTCATTCTGACTATTAGTATTTTAATTACATAAAGATGTTTTATCACGGTAATATATTTTCGTACTCCAAGAAATGATTTATACAATTTTAAATTAGATCTCTGATATCTTAAGAAGATTTATTCAATTCTGATGAATAAAATTCAACATTCTCTTAAATTTTATTTATTGAAACTATATATTTTACAAATTACTACAGGCACCATATTTAGTCAACGTAAAAATATTACACCAAGAAAAATGTCGCTGTTACAACATGTTGTCTATTTAAGCTTTACTGCTCATATTGAAAGTTATTAACAAAACTTTTCGTCTAATAGGCTTATTGAACTCATGTTGCAAGAGTTTTGTTTTCAAAGTATTTAGTAGTAGTCGACTGACATAAAACTATTCAATCGGTCTGGTGAAAATAGCTATAACTGCGCAGTTACAGCCCTATTAATTTTTAAAAAAATCGGATATAACATATTCTATAGAAGTTGCTATATCTACAGGAAAATTGAAAATAATAAAAATTTTACGGGTGTATTTTTTTTAACTCTTTGGTAGTAACGTCAGTTCAAGAAATAGTAGGATAATTAATCTATTATTTTTCTTGCAAAAATATAACATTTTATTTAAATTCTCTCAAAATTTTCATTTTACGAGTTTTTAATTGGATTTATCACATTTGGGATGGAATATTATACTATAATAAATATCTGTTATTATTATTATTTTTATAAAAAAATGTATGGAAATAAACAAGGCCATAAAAATATTTTTAACTCATCACTAGTTAAACTCTCATCCTTGAAGTGTAAAAGGTACGGTACCTAGAGTTACATCTAGATCGGCTATTGACCTAGATCACGTCACTGAGGAGGAGGCGTCAAGTTTAACCTTGCACGTAATTGGTAGGCTTGTACTACTAGCACCTTGGTAGGCGGTCTCATTTGTCCTTGAAGAATAAATTGTATAAGGTTTACCTGAAACTAATATAGTGAGATACGATTTCTTCTAAAGAACTACTTGTCCTCCATCTTGAAACTTGAAATCATCATCAGTTTCAAATCAGTGTACCAGGATAGTATCAGGGGTTGCATGGTTCGCTAGGAACGATGAGTGTGAGCGGGTATCCTGGGGTACCATATGTTCGCGAAAAGGTATGAAGACCATTAAGGACTCTATATCAAAGCTGGACAAAGATATGAACATCTGTCGTGAATCTATCTACTGCCAGTGGTGAGGAATAAGACGATTAAGGTGCGCCTACATGTACTGGTCCTCGCTGATTTTTTAGGCATGAATGATCATTGGAAAGAATGAACTGTGGGATGTTAAGTGATTGTTATATTAAAGATAATTTGTTCTGTAAGAATCTATACTTGAATTTGACATATGTTGAAGCAGGTGGTTTATTCTGAGTCGGCGGTGTGAATCTCCGCTGAGAATTTCATGTCTTTATTATTTATTGATTGTATTACTTTTATCTGACTTGGATTTATGACTTTACTTGGATGATTTTTACTTTTTTTAACTTTATTACTTTTATTACTTATCTGTCTTTTATCTAACCTTTATTTTTGTTAACTAATCACTTCGTTTGTGCCATGGAGGTGAAGCATATTATTACTTCCTTGTACGAAGTAAAGGAAGTTACTTTACTTCGTGTATTGTGATTAAAATATTGTAATTATGAAACATTTTGGTTTTCAAATTTCAACGGAAATATCGATTTTGACCATTCCTGAACCGATTTTGACTAGTTTAGGCGTGACGTCTACACGTACGGATGTATCTCGCATAACTCAAAAACGATTAGCTGTAGGATGTTGAAATTTTGGATTTAGGACTATTGTACTGGAGAACACATCTAGTTGTGCACCTTCCCGTTTTTTATTGCAATCGAGTGAACCAAAAATTTCAAAGAAAACTTAAAATTAAAAAAAAATTGGATTTTAGACTTTTTCTTAACTGCAGTAATAAGGTCCTCATTGAGAGCTTCTCAACGACGTCATAAGTGGTACATTTTCTTATTAGTTGTAGAATTAATAGCCAAATAAATGTTTAATTAATGAAATATTTGGAACTCCCAAGTGAAGCTACATCGGTTTGAATCCGACTTCATCTCATATTTTATCTTTCTTTTTTTTAATGTAAATATATTGATTGTTTTAGTAATTATTAACCTCTGAATATAACAAAAATTGCGATAAATAATAATTAAATTAAAAAAAGATAATATATCAGAAGTTATTAATGAAATAAAATTTTATTCACTTTTCATTTAAAACAAAAAAAAAAAAATTGTGTATGTAATTTAATAGCGTATAAGGAAGCTCACCGGGCTGGTCTAGTGGTTAAGGGACATCACAAATCAGCTGATTTCGAAGTCGAAAGTTCTAAAGTTCAAATCGTAGTAAAGTGGTAAATGTTTTTATATGGATTTGAATACTAGATCGTGGATCCCGGTTTTCTTTGGTGGTTGGGTTTCAATGAACCTCACTTATCAGGAATGGTCGACCTCAGATTGTACAAGAATACATTTCGTTCACATTCATACACATCATCCTCATTCATCCTCCAAAGTTATACCTTACCGTAGTTCCAGATGCTAAACAGATTAAGAGAGAGTCGTATAAGGAAGTCATGTTATGTCCATAACATGTTTTTAATATTGTATTTGAGGTGGGCTATCTTTGGATGGTCTCCTGAGATGTTACTCGTAGCCAAAAATGTTAATTACGGTCGCAATCCTTTTGGTGATTGATTGTAAAAATAAATTGGTGATAAAACATTACTGTGGAATGGAGCTAAATTTTAAACCTTATACAAATGTCGGAAAGTTTTTACAATAAAAATTTATTTATTTTTTTGTAATATTATTACTATTATAGATTATTTTCTCCGCCAGTAAGCAAATTATTTCTAATAAAATGAAAATAATATAAATTTGCGTCAACTAACTGCTATAAAATTAGAAAAAATTGTTTATTTTTACTTTAGAAAAAAAGAATTGCGTCGTTTTAAAAAGGTGATTATATCACTTTTGTTTAGGATTTTTTAATAAAATTAATATAAATTATTAGGGAAATGATTACTGAGTTGTGTTAATACTTTTTCCTAGTGTATAATTATTTATTTATTTCAAGTGTATGTTTGTATATAAGTTATTATATTTTAATAAATTTCCGGCCTCCGTGGCTGAGTGGTAACGTTTCGGCCTTTCATCCCGAGGTTCCGGGTTCGAATCCAGGTCAGGCATTTTCACGCACGCTACAAATCTCTTATCTTCATCCTCTAGTGGCGGTCCCGGAGGGAAAAAAATGTATATTTTAATAGGACATTGTATTGTTATAGATAAGCGTTTTAAATCGTAAGTATTAAATTAAATTTTTTATAATTAAACTTTATATGAAAGGGGGTGGTTACAGTTATTTCCGTAATCTAGATAGTTACCCTACCGTTTGAATCTGACTACTTAGTAGATTTGTATATAGCTTTAGTGATACAACAAATTGAATTCGAAACCGCCGTTTCTGCTGCTGCTGTTTGCGCTGTTCCAGCTGAACTAACAAAAGACTTCTGAGTCGTCTTAAGTGAAACGTGACTAACATTTGTGGTCGGCTAAAAATTTGCCACCGTAAAGAGTAAGAAACGTGAACATGAAACGCGTATTAGAAAGCGTGGCGTGTATAGTTTTTTTTATATTCGGATTACTTCTATACCTTAGTCAAAAAATTTAGTAGGTCAATTTTATTAAGTACTTACTGTTGCTTATTGTTAAAAATCGCAGTTTTAAAATTTAATTTACCCTGGTATTTTAATAAAATGTAGAATTACATTTTAATTAAATATAAAAGAATCGATTATACTAAACTATAAATATTTTATACTCTTAAAACATTTAAACACATTTGTTTTTAGATTTAAATATAATAATATTATTTTAATTTTTCCCTCAAAAATGATGTGGATTTGATACTTTCTGGATTAGTTGTTGTAATTACTTATGAATTGTAATATATAATATCTGTCAATAACGTACTGTTTTAATTATAAACTATAATGTAATTTTTTTAACCGAAAACTTCAGCTGGTTTCATTATTCAATTTGAAAGTAATTTACAATTACAAAAGTAAATACTAACAAGTTAAATTAAAATAAACTTTTCTGTTAATATTTGTTTTAAGTTCAAGTAATTTTGAAGTTTTCAAATCTATAAAATATATTAACTAACATTTATTTAAAGTTTGAAACTGTAATATCAATGTAAGTTTGCGATTGTTTACATATTACAGTAATAAGCTTTCTCTATTTAGCTACTAATTTGAAAATACGGTTTTCATTTGTTTGGTTTTACAGCAATTGACCTCGACTTACTCGAACTGAATCAAATGTGTTTTTCGATTTAAAGTTTCTCACTATTAGATTTTAAGGTTTCATTATTAAGATTTAAGGTTTCTTATTATTAGGCGGATAGACGTATTTGTTACAATTTTTAATAAATTCTTTTGTTTCAAAATAGCGACCATTATAGCTATTAGGAAGAGCGCTGACTTATCGAGTCCCTGATTGGCCAGTGGTATTCGTTCATAGCGCATTGTAACAGTTAACTTGGTTGTACAAAGTAATTAAAAATTATAAGATTCAATTTCGTAACTCTGTATTACAAATTAAGATATAATGACAAATGTGAAGAAAATACCATCTTACATTTACAATAAAGTTTATAAATACAATCTATAAATGTTCAATATTGAACCCCCCCCCCTTACTTTATGGTACACAATTAAGCGGTAGCTGAATTCGTCACACACGCGAGGAAGCATATCGTATATTATTGAGTTCACTACAGCTATGATACGGTTCCGCACGTCTGCCAGATTTGTTTGTCACCTCTACCAAATGTACGTAAATTGCATCTTTCACAAATCCCCCCACAAGAAAAAAAATCACATGGTGTGAGGTCAGAGGATCTTCATACATATCATCAATTCATCCTCATTACATATATACATACATCCTCATTCAAACATATCATCCTCATTCATCCTCTGAAATAATACCTTATGGTGGTTCCAGAGATTAAACAGAAAAAAAAGTTCAGGAGATCTTGACGGCTAGAACTGAAGCGTCAGGTCTTTATTCCCGATGGGTCCTATCCTTCTTTGAGGTAGATATTCGTTCAGATAGAGTCTAAACACCTAGATGCAAATGGGATGTAGCTCCGTTCTGTTGAAAAATGAAGTCTATGAATCTTCGTTTAGTTAAGGGAAAAGCCAGTTTTTTTAGCATTCTTCAATTCTTCTTACGTTCTCCTTTGCTACACGCGGTCCTTCCTTGCTCTTGCCTTTACAGAGACACTTTGTTTGTTCAAAGTGATGAAACCAACCAAATATACTCTTCCTTGTTGGACGGTCAGTGTTAAATCGGAGATGAAACGCACGCTGCACTGCAGTTTCCAACTGAGATTTGTCGAACAAAATAACCTTCTGTTACATTTTAGTCATCTTACAACTGATATGTAATGGCGGCGTAATCACTCTAGCGGTCGTTTACGCAACTAAATGCGCTCTAGCGATGTTATGCTGAACTTTCGGCCCTACTCTCTCGACTACTAAGTAGATCAGTCAGATGCAATGTATAGTTCAGGAAATATAGATTTACAAATTGAGTCTATAGTTTAGAATTGCTCTATATATTTATTATGTATTATGAAATTAAAATATTTGACAAGAACATAAAAACAAGGGTATGTATACATAATAATCATTCAAGATTCAGTGATATCTATTGTTTCTGATAATAGACTAAAGGTATTGTTAATACAAGTAAGACTTGCTTTGGCATTAATTTAACATTCCAGAATCAAAATTCAAATTAATATATACCCTTCACAGACCTTAACCTCTCTTGTAAAGTACACTTTTAAGTAAAATTGTGCTTTACTTCGATTCTCAACAGTCCTTCGCTTAATTGTATAAAAATGTGGTCGTAATGATTCTGTTGCAGGCATCCATATTTTAAATAAAATTAAAATATCATAATTTTTTTTAATCTGTTTTTAAGAAAGCGTAAACTTCAAAAATAAATATATACTATCAACTTCTCCTTATGATTCAATATTGAAATATGGGTTAATAAGTTTTTGATTTTTTATTTGCCAGTGATTTAAATATTTGAAATTTTTTTTTCAGTGAATCATCATCTTCCTAAATTGAAATTTAAAAGAAGAATTCACTCATATACATTTACCTATAAAGGTTGTGCTTCTGTATTTTTTTAATATGGAAAATTTTTTAAAATTTTTTGAAATTTACTGCAAATTTCTCTCTCAAAAGGATCCAATAACAGGTTATAAATAATCTTAGAAAATCTTTCAGAATGTATAAGGCAACTTTTATATTAATTATCTGGTAAAACATTAATTCAAGTTAATGAACTGTGCAAAAGTTACAAAGGGCCAATTACATAATAGTAATATGAGTAATTCATATCTCGGATTATGGTAATATTAAGCAGAATCATTATTTTATTCAAACTATTAAATATTATTTGTATAATGTAAACCACAAATAAAAAATGAACATATTTAGTAGAAATTTTTTTAATTTCATTAAAATTAAGAAAAAAATTCATATACATTATCTTTACATGGTAGGATTGACAATATATGTCTTCGAAATTAAAAAAAAGAATATAAAGTCATTTCTGATCGTTACTAACCTGTACAGCGTAGTCTCGTATCTTAATCTTTCAGCTTATTGAATTTAAATAATAAAAAAAACATGGTACGTAATTTATTCGTTTATTATTTTATTGAATAAAATAATAATAATACAGTAATAAAAATCTTCCGAAAATCCTGAGTTTGATCAGACTGAAGTATTGATGGTTTAAATGCTATCTAATTCCATTCACTTACATCAACAACACAAGGAGTGATATATCTCATAACAAATTTGATCATAAATGCAAAGTATAAAAAGTTTGAAGAATACGTGTGACTTAAAAATTAAGGACAACTTCCTGTAATATGTTATTATTTCTCTGTTAGAGAGTTAATTTGGCATCAAGATCTTGTAAATCCCGGAGCAAGTGGAATAGTAAAACCAAAAATATAGATAGATAACTAATTCGTTTACAGACTTATCCGTTGTGATAACAGGCACTAGATCGGGGCCACTCGGCCGGCCTCCGTGGCCGAGTGGTAGCGTCTCGCTACCACTAGTCACACGCTACAATTCATTCATCTCATCCCTCTGAAGTTATACTTAATTGTGGTTCCGGAGGTTAAAAAAAAAAAAA
>JAAAKQ030255088.1:0-10857 GCA_010016005.3 Zanna intricata | reverse complement strand
TTTTCAATGAATATATTTTTTCATAATTTTTGTGATTATTTGGTGTAAAAGTAATTCATGTAAAATATTTGTGGAAGTAATTTTAACTTTTTCTTTTATTTTTGTCCACAAAAAAATTGTTTTTTCATGTATTATAAAAAAATAGAGTATATTATTTTAATTTGCATTGTAATAATGATTAGTACTACTATTTTTTGTAATATAATAATAAGAAAACTTAACTATTACAAATGTAAATTTAGATTTATTTACAAAATTAAAGAAAAACTATTGCTTCGGTTCATATTGACCCTAACAGTAGATGTGTATAGTAAATGAGAACAGAACAGCAGGGTTAAGATAATTAATAAATAAATGTACAAAAAAAAAAAAAAAAAAAAAAAAATACATAGTAATCCAAAAAAGGTCTCGTATCTCTAAACGTTTCCATTTATTAGCCTATAATAAACTTCAGATTTTTCTGAAGGGAGGCAGCAATAAAAAACATAGGTCTCAGATAAATATAAAAAGTTGCTAGCATGTTGACAAATCACTTGCACGCTCTGGAAGACCTCGAGACTTCATGGCATAGTGTTAGCATCATGGTCCATTATTTAGGATGAGTATATAATTAGTAAATTTCTTGAAAAAATTCATCCATCAATCAAAGGAGAAAAACATATCTATATACATATATTTCTCTTCTTTTTTTTTTTTAATTTTATTTTCACTATATTTTATTTTATTATATTTTATTTGTATTTTTATAATTATGTATTATTTTATAATTAAAATATTCAAAAATATTCAGTCCATTATTAACCATAGCATTTTACGTGTGTAAAATTACAAAATTATATTTTCAACATTTCTATCTGTTATACAATACAGTTTAGTGTGAAAAAAAAATTTAACAATTTTTAATGGATTAAATAAACACTTGCTTTACTTGCAGCTATGGCTTATTCTGTTGTGTCTACACATATATTACAAAAAAAGAGTAAGATTCAAATATTTGAATTTATATATTATTTATATTCCGTGCATTTATTTACTTTTGGTTATATATATTTCCTAGTGAATAAACAAACAAACAATATATTTTATTATAAACAGACAGGAAAGACTGATTAAGTGAAATTTTATTCATCTTACTGCGCGAATTACATCGATTTACATTAAAAAAAAAAAACAAAATAAATCTGTGCTGAATATATTAGTACTCTTGATTTTTATTAAAATCTAAACTTGTCGAAAATTTTTTTAATTTTTTAACAACGCAAATCAATTTGAATAAAAATTAGTTTTGAATACATTGATGCACATGATTTTCAGTTATGGTAATTTAATTTAAAAACCATATTAAACTTAATTTTTCTTTTGTCACGTACTGTTTATTGTTTTGAATTATATTAATTTGGAAATTTAATTCAATTTAGGTTATGTAATATTATTTTTAGCTCAATTAATGAGCTTAGCAATCAACACTAATAACTACCACAAATGCTTTATTCAAAGTCAAACAGAAAAAGAGAGCGATTGGATTATTTAATGTTTAATTATTTAATTTCATGTGAAACAATACAAAAACAAATGAATGAGAATTAGATGTATATTAAGATGAAATAAATAATGTATAAAAAATTTGAGCAAAAAAAATTGTCACCTTACAATTTGGTTGTTGCACTATTTGTAATTAGTAGAAATACCTGGCGGGTACACGTGTTGAAACCACTACAAAACATTAGAAATGTTAGAATGTGACCGAATAAAATATAAGACGGTCGAACACTGGAGCTGGAATGCTTGTGGTCAGTATAGTATTGATGGTGCGCGAAGGACTTAAAAACTGGCGAACCCTGGAGTCGACGAAGAACGTCCTAATCGCAACAAAACTAAGGGCCGACTAAAAAGCAAAACGAAAGAAAGAAAAAAAGGAAAGCGCGTAACACGCACAATATAGTGCAAGCGTGGGAACAGATTGAAGGCAAGTCTTGGGAAAGTACAGAGAGTGACAAAATTAGCTGTTCTAGTTGCGAAATAAGGGTGTGAAGCATTTCATAACGCTAAGTAAGGAACCCAACAAAAAGCTTTTAACAGGGAGAAGCAATAACCATAAAAATAAACAAATAATAAAACTGAAAATCACACTTAACACAGATGTGTTTACATACTGTCTGGGCGAAGATGAGAAAACCCCAAGGCAGCCCAAATAAAAGATGGTTAGACAACAAAGGTGAAAGACCAGGTGTGAAGGCCGGAGAAGCAAAGTATAGCGGGGAAAACAACTGGGAGCTGACCAAAGGTACACAACAAAAGAGCGCGGCAAACAACAAAAAGGAGCGATCGTGACGAGAATAGACCCAACGGCCAACTAAAAAAAGAGAGACACCCTCAGAATCAAGGCATGAAGACAACTTCACCCTTGTGGTAACTTCAACAAGAAGCTAAAAGAGAAATGTCAAGCGTGAAAACAGAGTTTCACCCAGGACCTGGTTCCAACAGGAAACCACAAAAGAGTTGGGACACTACGTGAGTGACCCAAGCGCAAAAAAGAGGCGCTAAAAAAAAGACAGAATCTGAGGGATTAAGATGCGCAAAGCTCGGCAAAGGAGCCTGAAAAAAAAATCACAAACAAAACGAGTGCATAACAAGTCACGACCGAAACCAAAAAAAAAAAAAATCCTCAACTAAAACTAAAGAAAATGTACCTAGTGTTGTGAAGACCACAGTTGAACTAAACAAGATAAATAAAAAGCTTCACAATAAAGAGCTAAGAGCAAAACAACAAAAATACAAAAAAGTAAGAGTGAGACAAAAAAAAATCAATGCAGTAGAGGATAACAATAAAAAAAGAGCGAATGGACAAAATCCAAACAACGGCGCAAAGAAACCCCTAAAATGAAATACTAATCAGACGATTCACAGGACGAAGCACAGAGCCAACAGGCAACTTAACAGAAACAACGCGGCAAACATTATCCTTACCAGGATAAACAGAAGTAATTTGACCAATAGGCCATTGAAGCGGAGAAGAGGATTGTGACTTGACAATGACAAGATCACCAACTTGTAAATTATGAAGAGGTTTCGACCATTTAACCTTCCGACGGATCGGTAGACAACGTGGTAAGCGGATGACTATTCAAAATAGCCTCGATACGACAAAATATGGTAGAGAATTTCTCAAAGGAAAAAATGGTGTTACAACTTATGCGTTTAAGATGACGTTTTGCTGATTTAACGACAGCCTCCCAAAGGCCACCAAAATTAGGAGCGCTCGGAGGAATAAATTCCCAATTAATGGACCGACTAGTGAAAGCATGAAGCATATCATCAGCTGACTCGCGAAGAAATTTAGAAACAGAAGACAAATGACGAGAAGAACCGACAAAATTAGTGTCATTATCAGAATATAGGGTGTGTGGCAATCCACGACTAGCAACAAATCTATCAAGGGCAAGTAAAAATCCTTCAGAGGACAAATCCGAGACAAACTCGCAATGAAAAGCTTTAGTAGAGAAACAAACAAAAATACATATGTAACCTTTCAAAGTTTTAAAGAAACGCAATTTAGAAGACTTGTACATAAAAGGGCTAGGAAAATCAACACCGGAATGAGAAAACGGTTGAAGAGCAGTAACTCTCGAAGAGGGCAAGTTAGCCATTGGAGGCTGAAAAACAGAAGATCGAAAACATACACTTCAAATATTTGTTGAGTCTCGAGCGAATAATAGAATGAGCGGAAATAATCCAAAACTATTGAAATACAAGAGCCTGAGTTTGACGAGGACTACAATGAAGACCAACTAAATGAAAATTCGAAATGATTAAGGAAGACAAAGGTTAGTTCTTGGGAAGTAATAACGGGTGTTTCGTTTCATATGATAAGTACCAATTGGACAAGCGACTACCAACGCGCAATAAACCATGGTCATCAGTAAACGGCGAAAGAAATTTAAGTGAAGGACAAAATTTATTTTGTTGAAGTTCTTTGAGAGGAATAGAAAAATAATCTATTTGAACCAGGTACACTAAAAGCAAAACAACAACTTGGAGACAACCAGCATTGGGAAGATTATTAGCCGGAGCAATATCACTGAGATGATTAAGCAAACGAGACTGGAAAGAAGAGCGTTTAACTTTAATTATAAACAACAATACATAAAACATGACGTGCTGCAAACGCACAAACGAAGAAAATCGATCAATAAATACGGCAGATTTAAATTCAACAGGAGACGAGGTAGTAACAAGAGAAACGTCCTTATTGACAGCGGGAGTCATAACATTGAGAACAGGAACATCGATATTGTTATTAGAAATATTAAAGAATAACTTGGTGAAGGGTTTCTGAAAAGACTTGGGGCCATTCCACCAAGTGTCACATGAAACAAGCTGAGATGCAGAGGTGCCGCGTGAAGCAAGGTCAGCGGCGTTGAATCCGGAAGGGACATGGTGCCAAATATCTAGAAATACTAAGCCATTAATTTGAGCAATACGATTGAAAGTATAAGTATCAAGAGAATGAAGAGGAGTGTGTAGCCATGACAATATAATTGTAGAATCGGTGAATAATAAATAATCAGACACCAAGATCAGCAAAGGAAGGAATTAAGGAGTTAATTAACTTACCAAGAATAAGAGCAGCGTTTAATTCTAGACGAAGGATAGAAATTCTTTTAAGTGGGGCTACACGAGATTTAGACGCTGCCAATTGCAGTGTATGAAGTGAGGAAGAGGATTGATCGGAATAGAGATATACTACTGCAGCATAACTCTTTATAGAGGCGTCACAAAATCCAAATAAGAGTTGTTTGCTGGACTGAGAATTAAAATGATGAGGAATTTTAACAGTGGATTTTAACTAGTGCTTTGAATAACATTAGAAACACTATTCCATTTTTAAATAACAATTGTCAGGAACGGGGGAGTCCCATTCACATGTAGCAAGCCAAAGTTGGTTGCATGATCAATTTGAAAGAAAAGGTAACAGGGCCAACCTAAAGGTCTAAAATCTTGGCAATGTAAGATAACTGGGTTCTTTTGGTAAGATCTCTCTCGAAAGGAGAAACATGGAAAGTAAAGTTACCTGTCACGGGAGAATACTGAATGCCTAAAACTCGAAAGCCATCATCAGAGTCAATGGTCACAGTGGAAGATTCTAGAAAATCTTGTGGAAATTTGGAAAGCAGAGAGGGAACGTTGGAAGACCATCTACGAAATTCAAACCCGCCTTGTTTAAGTAAGGAGATGAGTTTGTCTATTAAAAGCTGGGCAGAAGCTACATCGGAAGTGCCAGTGACGAGATCCTCTATGTAAGTGTGATGAGACAACGCATGAGAAGCTAACGGGAACTGACTTCCCTCATCGCAAACTAGCTGTTTAAGCACACGCTGTGCTAAATAAGCTGAAGGTTTCATACCATAAGTTACGGTTTTGAGTTCGTATTCTTTTTCGGAGTTGGAGAATAGAGGAGTCCCAAAGATATGCTGAAACTTGCGATCGCAAGGACGGAGAAGAATTTGTCTGTATATTTGTTTGCCATCTGCAGTGATGATAATATTGTGAACACGTAGGGAGTTGATGACAAGGTATAAATTTTTTTGTAGCTTAGGACAAGTTAGAAGACGGTCATTTAAAGAAAACTCAGAGGAATCAGGAGAACTAGCGTTGAAAACTACTTGAATCTTTCCGTTAGGATCGGAACGTTTGAAAATACAGTGTTGCGGATTGACATAATTTACAGAATGGGAGGTTGGGGACATATGACCAGAATTTTCATAATCACTCATGAATTCAGAGTATTTATTCTCTAGGATTGGATTTTTGTTAACATGACTCTGAAGAGCCTTGTAGGAACGGAAAGATTGATTATGATTAGAACGCAATGGTGTTGCATCAGGATTGATAGGCAAGACTACTTGGTACCTTCCTTCAGTAGTGCGGGTAGTAGTATTTTGAAATAGTTCTTCAGCATAGAAATCATGAGGAGATGGAGGAATATCAATAGAAACTTCTTCAATTTCCCAAAATTTTTAAAAATTTGCATCGGAAGGATTTTCAGTAATAAACAGTGAAGAAGTCGAAGGAGGTGGCATATGATTGTGCGAATAGTTGCCGGAGATTATCCAGCTGAAAATGGTATTCATAGCTGAGGGTAAATTAGAAAAGTGCTGAATGGGGTCACTAACAAGAACATTTAAAAAGAGATCACCGCCAATAAGGCACTCAACAGGAGCAGAACGGAAAAAACTGGGATCAGATAAATTTAATTTGCTGAAATGTTGTCTAATACTTGAAGGAAGGCATTTATGTGGCAAATTACCAGAAATAGCAGAAAGCACAAGAGCGTTGGAAGTGAGAATAATTTTGGCTTCTTCTGCGTGAATGCGTAGGTAAACAGAACCTTGTACATGAGCGGGAGATGAAGTAAGAAAGGTTTACGTCAGAAGGTTTAACAGGAAGACCTAAACGGTCAACACAACTTTTAGTTATAATAGAGCGCTGACTTCCTGAGTCATGATCAGTGCGGACATAATGTATGCATCCATATGCATCCTCAACGCCAATAAGGGCAGTGCCAAGTAACACCGCTGTGGTGTCATCAGAACGGTCACGAGTAGAGAGACAGTGCTTTGGAGAGTTAAATTGCTGCTTAGAAGCAGGTGAAATTTCATTCTGAAGGTTACTAGTGCCACTGCAACTGGGAATAGAGGTACAGCCAGGACGGTGAACGGATGGTTCATTGGAAATTTCTCTAACAGGTTTTAATGCTGAGTTGAGAGGTGCAGAAACTAAAAGTGGGGTATTTATCGGTTGAGTACATAACATGGAATGATGCTTGGTGCTTTTACAATGAAAAAAATGACCTGTAGAACTGCATTGTGCAATATGAGAATATAAACATTTGAAACAACGCATATTAGGTTTAAGAAAATTGTATTTGTGTTGAATTCATCACATAAATAAATGCGATACGGCCTTTTACAATATATACAATGAAAAACTACCGGGTGGATTTAACCATGAATGATTTAATAGGATCTTTATTATGAGATATATTATTATCCTTTTTTTAGGCGAAGAAAATTTACCATTTCTTTGAAGAGAATTTTCAAAACTGGAATAGGTGCAGTCAGCACTAAGACTTTCAGAAGTTTTCTCTTGATTAGTTAAGAAATCAGTTAAATCGGAATAAGCTGGAATGGTAGAGTTAGAACTGCGCAACTTGAATTGTTTGTGTAGTGACATAGGCAATTTTTCCAGGTCTAACTGTAACAGAAGAAAATTTTCAATGTTAATATTAAGGCTTTTTAAGGCTTTAATATTAGAAATATACAGGGTTTTAAAATTGGTTATATGTTATTGAAAAGAGCCAGTAGGGGAAAACGATTTAATTTTGCTATAAAAACTGTTGGCTAATGACCTAGGGTTATTATAACGGTCACATAAGGTTTGAAACGCTAGAAGATAATTTTCTGAGGTGATTGTTAATGATTCAATAAGAAGTAAGGCGTTACCTGGTACGCTAGTACGTAGAATTTGAAATTTTTGTTCATTGGAGTAAATTTCAGCATTATGAACGGTAGAAGTAAACAAATTAATGAAGATGATCCATTCGGATAACTCTCCGGAAAATTTGGGTAAGCAAACTTTAGACAGATGCAAAGACTGAAGTATTAGAAAAGGATGTTAGAGCAGGATTGACATCTTTGGGTGTCTTTTGAATTTTGTAATAGAATGCATTAATCTCTTGCCGCAACGAAGTAGTGTCATATTCGGAATTAGAACCTTGTTTATTTATTTCAGAAATTTCATTGTAAAATTGTTCTCTAATTTGGATAACACAATCAGACAAGAAAGAATTTAAGAAAAATTTATTGGTTTGGAGCATCTCCTTTAAACTCTCTAAATGCATGTTAGCATTTAAATAGGAGGCCTTTAGCGAGGCAGACCTTTCGTTTTTAGAGCGAGACATGATAAACTGAAAGTTAAATTTTGAAAAACAAAAATAAAAATAATAAAATTTAGCATTCACAAAACTAAATTCAAATACAAAATAAATTTTCGTAAGCTTAATTAAAAAAATTAAATTGTAGGAACTGAATTTGAAAGTAAAATTATTTTAACTGAATTTACAACATAAGAATTTAATGAAGCTGTTATTGTTTATAAGTTATTTTTTATTATTAATATTATAAAATATTTTAAGTTATAATTTAAAAAAAAAATTAAAAAATTGTCCTCAAAAGGGGCAGTTTTAAAACAGATTAATAAAAATATCGGAGGACCATTTATGAACATTAATCAAGTAGAATTTAATTAAAGAAAAAAACATTTAACAAATTGGTAAAAATTAAATTTGGAATAAATAAACAAATAATCAATATATCCGGCCCGGGCGATCCAAAAAAACGGAACTAATGTTAGAGCAATTAATGAGCTTAACAATCAACACTGTTCTAAATACTACAAATGCTTTATTCAAAGTTAAGCAAAAAGAGAGAGCGATTGGATTATTTAATGTTTAATTATTTAATTTATGAAAAAATACAAAATAGAATCACTGAGAATTAGATGTACGTTAAAATAAAATAAATAATGTATAAAAAATATATGAGCAAGAAAAATTGTCCCATTACAATTTGATTGTTGCACTATTTGTAATTAGTAGAGATACCTGGCGGGTACACTTATTTAAACCACTACGAAACATTAAAAATGTTAGAATGAGACCGAATAAAATATAAGACGGTCGAACTCTGGAGCTGGAATGCTTGTGGTCAATATAGAATTGATGGAGCGCAAAGGACTTAAAAACTGGCGAACCCAGGAGTCGATGAAGAATGTCCTAATCGCAACAAAACTAAGGGCCGACTAAAAACCAAAACGAAAGAAAGAAAAAAGGAAAGCTCGTAACACGCACAATATAGTGGGAACAGATTGAAGGCAAGTCGTGGGAAAGTACAGAGAGTGACAAAATTAGCTGTTCTAGTTGCAAAATAAGGGTGTGAAGCATTTCATAACGCTACGTATGAAACCCAACAAAAAGCTTTTAACAGGAAAAGGTAATAACCATAAAAAATAAACAAATAAAACCGAAAATCAAACTTAACACAAATGTGTTAATATTATTATTATTTATATGAAAGAATATTAAATAAACTTGTTTATTTAATTATATAAAAATAATAACACTTTTAAAATATTTATCTAATTTAAAAGAATGATAGAAAAACATTTATAAAACTACAATTTAAAAGACATAAACAACATGGATAGAAGAGAGAAAATAGTATTCTTTCTGAAGATAAAAATTGGGGAAAGAAAACATTTTATTATTTTTTTTTTTGTTAAACCTCCGGAATCACCATTAAGGTATATCTTCGGAGGATGAGATGAATGAATCGTAGCGTGTGTGAAAAATGCCATGCCTAACCGGAATTCGAACCTGGGACCTCCGGATGAAAGGCCGAAACGCTCACAAGAGAACATTTTCATTATAATTACAATCATAAATTTACCCTTAATAAGTTTGACTTCTGTAGTTTTGATAATCCGTTGTAGAATCTATTCTTTAGATTACTTATAAATAATTTATTAGCTAACCAATGTATTTTCGAACTATTTAAAAAATAACATATGTAATTAATTAACAGCTGTAAATGTGAGTTGGTTTCAAAGGTTTTCACCAGATCTAAAAGTATTGCCGGCCTCCGTAGCTGAGTGGTAGCGTCTCAGCCTTTCATTTGGAGGCCCCTGATTCAAATCCGGGTCAGGCATGACATTTTTTTACACACGCTACAATTCATTCATCTCATCCTCTGAAGATATACTTTAACGGTAAATCTAGAGGTTAAACAAAAAAAAAAAATCAAATTTTAATTAATGAAATATTTGTCTCTTACAAGGAATGAACACAGGTTAAAATCAAATCTTAATCTTTTAACTTTTTTATTTATATATGCTTGTTTAATAACATATTAATCCATGATAGTAAGAATATTTTTACAATAAATAATATTTCAATAATAACAATAAAAAAAAAAAAATCAGAAATTATTAGTGAAATAAAATTATTTGAACTTTTAAAAATGTATATGTAATAACAGGCATTATTACGTAGCATAGCTTTGAAAAAGCATTTGATTATTTAATATTAGTAGAAAATTATAATTTAGAATCGTAATATTTTTGGATTTTCGTAGAAGAATGTCACATAGAGTCCACATCATTTTTTTTTTTGTATATTTTTTCTTTTATTGATAAGTTATCAATTTGGGGTTTAATTACATCATGTTTTTCTAACACTGAAAAATTTTATTTTTTTCCCATCCAGTTTTGCTTTTAATTAAATTTGAACACCTAACATTTTTTAAAATTAATATAGCCATTATTTACGCAAAAATTTCTCAAAATTTTATTCTCTAAAGTTAATTTGAAAATTTTATTTGTTTATTGGTAAATTAAAAAAACTTAATCTTTTTCCAAATCCATAAACGCGTATTTTTCGGCATATGATTTTGATGTTTTTTACCCAGTTTTTCTTCAAATCAAAGTGAGATAGAGGTGGGGGACCACGTGTATTACATTTTTTAGATAAAACTTTATAAGAATACAAAAAAATTCAATTCTCGATTTTTAGCATATGAACGGTTTAATTTCACAGAAGGAGCTGAAAGCAAGACAAAATATTTTACGAATTAAAAGTCACTAACGAGCCGTTTACCTTTTTTTTTTTTTTTTTTTTCCCCCGGATCGGACTCGCAACCAAGCATTTACACAATCCGGAGGGGAAACACAGAAAGGAACAACTCAGGTTATTGGACTGTTGACACAAAATCTCTTTATTGTAATCAATAAACATGCAAGGGA
>JAAAKQ030255065.1:0-10858 GCA_010016005.3 Zanna intricata | reverse complement strand
GTTGTGTGTCCAATATATTAATACCTTTCTTAATATATAGTGCAGTATATTTACTGCCCTATATATTAAGGAAAATATAAAAATAAACTATCTTCTTAAAATATAGTCGCTCTTGATTTTTTAATCAAATTCTACATCTTAATATGTTATTTAATATTGTGTGAAATAATTATCACAACATTTAATGTGTGATTCTTTAATAGCATTAATGTAGCAACATTACATAAACAGAAATCAATTTAATTATTATTTTGAAAAAATTCTTTATTTTCTTATTTATGTGTATTTTTTTTATATTCAGTATATTATTTATAATTTTTAAAATGAAGTATATATTTTTTAACATTAATTTTTATCAATTATTATTCAGAATATTATAAAGTTTACCTTTTGATTTCTGTTTTATAAATTTTAATTTTTATGTTTAAATTTAAATTTTAATTGTTAAGTTTATTCATATTTCTGTACAATTTTCATTCTTTACTTAATTAAAACAAATAGACCCCATGCTGTTTAGATTCAAACTAATAATATCCTAAATTTAATTTAAACTCTGTATAATGAAAGTTATTGCTATGAAAAATTATATATAAATTTGTTTTGTTAAAAAGATAAAACTGAAAAAGAAATAGTAAAAATTACAATATAAATAAATTCATATTTCATTTGGTAATCTATGGTCAAGTCCATTACTTATGAACATTAAAGTCAGACATATATTTATAAGTAACTGTTTTTAATTAAGAAAATTAGAATAATATTTCTTACCACTGTAGGTAGACAGCCACATGGTGAAGGTGCACATGGGGGTGGTAGATATGGTGGTGGTAGACAAGGGGGTGGAAGACATGGTGGTGGTAAGCAAGGGGGTGGTGAACAAGGAGGTGGTGAACAAGGGGGTGGAAGACATGGTGGTGGTAAGCAAGGGGGTGGTAGACAAGGTGGTGGAAGGCATGGTGATGGTGATGGTGGAAGACAAGGGGATGGTAGACATGGTGATGGAAGGCACGGGGATGGTAGACATGGTGGAAGAGTACACAGTGGCGGGGCTAGCAGAAGTGCTAGCGGACAACTGTTAACATCCTGAAAAAAAGATAACACCATGAATTAATTTTATAACTTATAATTTGAAAAAATATATTTTTTAATTTTTAAAATCAAATTTTATGCCTACTACTAGTATGTTCTTATCATTACTCTATTACATTTTATTAACATGCAGCAATCTGTAACACCTGTAGCTTTAAGTAATTTCATTGTACTTTTTTTTTTATGGTAATTTCAATCCATTGCTGGGGTGTTATCAGACAGTTTATTGATAAGTTGATCATTTTCAGTTGTAATTAGATTTAAACAAAGCATTTCATTCCTAAAGAAACCTTAAGAATGTTCCCTAAGGAGTCTTATATATCTTGAGAACAAGCAATTTTGTTCCAGCAGGTAATTAAAGTCACTGATGCTAAGTCTTTAATCAATAATATGCTACTTTAATCTTGAATAAAAATAGAAAATAATAAATAGAAGAATTAAGCACACATAATTTTTAAATTTTATTTATATATATATATATATATATAGTGTGATTTAAACAACGACAGCCTTAAATGATTTTATTGATAGGATAGAACACTGAAATACAGTGTTCTGTATGTATGTATGGTGGTTCTATACTGCATTACATTAATAAAAGAAATTTAAAAATGATTATCCCTATTTGTTTTGTTAGATATAAAGGTTGCATATGAGAAGCCAAAGTCAGTTCTGTTAATACAGTGGAATATATTTTTAAACTTTATTCAATATCTAATCCTTCTTTGCTGAACTAAATCTATTGTTTTGTCATTATTATTTCTTATTAATTTTTTTTTTTTTTTTTTTTTTTTTTTTTTTACTCTTACATTTTAGTATTATGGGATTGGATGTGAAAGATTATGTTCAATTTATATTAATTTAAACGATTTTAAGTGCTAACTTAAGAGTATTTTTTTAGTAATAAAAATATCCTATTTGTGAGTTAAGCTTTTACTTTGTGAAATGTGACTTGAGGTCATGGAAAGATCTTGAAAGGGATTACACCTTTTTATGTAAAACATTGATAAACACATACCATAACTGAAAAGTCATTTAAAATTGTTTTTAAACCAAATACATATTAAATTCACATAATAATATACAATATACTCAGTAATGATAAACAAGATATTAAAATATATGTTTCTATGTAGATGTAAAATAGATGTGTGTTTCACCCTACTGATACTTTTGAATGTAGTTATGTGTCTTACAATAGTTTTTCCTTATTTTTATAGTGTACATAGTGACTGATCATCATTAAACACTCAGAAAATTAAATTAAAAATGTATGTTTCCTGTTATTAACATTTATAAATTCACTTTTCAAGATTGTGTATCTCAGAGTTATGTTAACATTTTTGATGACTTGATTATTATTTTATATCATGTATGTGTGTGTGTGTGTGTGTGCATACACATTAATTTTATTTGATGTTTACTGTCAAATATCTATTTTTAAAACAAAAGATTATGAAATATAATAATTATAACAACTTTACAGAGTATTGAAAAGGAGGAAATTGGTTTACTATATAAGAAATTGAGGCAGATTTGTTTCATCTTGTAATTTTAAAATAAAAAGGGTCATGAAAAATTATTTAGATGAAGACTGACTGAAATCAAATGAATCTGCCTATAAAATAAAGTAGATCATAAAATTTTAATTTTTAAAATTAAAATTATTATGTTGTAAAATATTATACAAGAGCCTCCATAAAAAGTTTGAGGACATGTTAAAGCCAATCACACATGAAATCCTATAGTTTATTGTCATTTTGGAATTGATCCCCTTTAATGACTGAAATAAAATTAAAAAATTCAGAAGGATAAATATGGACTGTGCATAGGAGAAGGCCTCCAACATAAATTTTATTTAGTTAAGTTTTATCTAGTTTATGTGAGTGCTAATGACTGAATGAGGCCTGAAATTGTCATGTAGAAAAATCACATCTCTGAATGGCTAACACTACCTTTTGTTTTTGGAGGTGGCTATCATTTTTCTGAGTGACTGGCGGTAGTATGCAAGGTATTATAGTGTGATGTTCATGAGAAAATTGAAGAGCAATACACCTTTCCAGCCCAAAGGATATTTGCAAAGACTTCTCCAGGTGACAGATGCATTTTTGCCTTTACAAGGCAAGGCTCTTAATTCCTACCACTCTGTAGTCACAGATTTTGATTCAGGAGTGTAGTGATAGACCCATGTATCATCAAAAGTAATTATTTAATATAAAAAATTATCATTCTCCTACTGAAATCGATTCATGAGCTTTTAGCAAATGTCAATTGGATCTGTTTCTGATTTTGATTCAAAAGTCTTGGAATCCACCTCACACACAGACTTCTGCAGACTTTGTTTAACGCTTTGGTTGTTAACGCAGACTTTGGTTTGTGATAATAGAATGAACATTTCCAGACTGACATTTCCACTTTCAAAGCAATTTAATAATCCATAAGGATAACCAGTCACCTTGCATAAGGTTTATCAACTGTTGTCACTTGCATAAGGTTGATCAACTGTTGTCATTTGTTATACTTGTCCTTCAACGTCTATTGTGATGTCCATTTTCTACTTCACATCCTCCTTTAAATATACTATTGCAGTCACTTGGACATGTGACACCATATTTAAAAACTGCTTATGCAGTTTTATAAAAATTTCACAGAGTTTAATGCCTTCATTTGTGAGAAATTTCACGATAGTATGTTGTACAAAAACCAATGGAACTTCTTATTCTGTCATGATGCTACTGACCAGAGAAAGACATGAATACCAAAGCAGCTGTAACATCCATCCTTTCTTCTATTTTCATCACCAATAACACTCTGCGCCAGCCCACTATTTTTAGTAGTGAGCTGTGAAAATAAAAGTCCAGTTTATATTTGACTGATCCTCATATATATGAATAAAATTGAATAAAATAAATTATTTAACAGGTTTTAATATGTATTAAAATGTTAATAGATAAGTAATATTAAGTTGTTAGGTGTAGTGATTGATCATAGGCTCTCCTGCAAAGACAAAAAATTAGTTTTTTAAATAATCTGAAATATCTTTGCTGCAAGATTTAAATTTAGTCTTGGTGATGATAATTTTATAAGATCAGTTTGTCAAGGATAAATAATCTTTCTTATGTATTATTCAATCTGTTTACAGATCAACTAATAAAATTTAAAAAGAACTTGTAGACTACAGAAGATAGCAATTTAATCTGTGGTAAGTAATAGAGATGATGAAAATTGTAAACAATATTTTACGTTGTTCCTTTATAATTTATAATGAATAAACCATTATTTGCTGGCAGATAGATTTGTGGAATATCTGTATTATTTCAATATAAGCCGCTTAACGTAGGATCAAAGTTCATAAAAATATATTTGATATAAAATAACTGAAATTAGTTCTTGTGATAATGAAGGAATTGATAAAAATATTAAACCTTTCTTTTAATTACTATATATTTAGTTGAAGGTATCCTTTTTCCCAAGGTTTGGATTTAATTTAAATGGTTCTGAGTCATGTCTAGAACATTTTCTATATAAAAATTAATATATACAAAAATAATAAATAAACTAAGTATAATCTTACATCTAATTTATACATTTACATTTACAAGATAATTGTGATTGATTAGACGTTGTTAGTGAATAAATTAATGAAAGAAGTTAGTATATGAATTCAAGGTCTGGCAGAAATAACTCCCTGATTAGAAAAGTAAATAAAATAGATATTACAACAAAACTATACAAAAATGAAATATATTCAAAAAGAACAATGTTTGCTATTTATTTTCACATACTTTTTTTAATTTTTAAAAATTATGTCATTCATATGCTGACCTTCAGTATCTGTACAGGTCTTTAAACTCTCTCTGAAATTCTGCATTACTTTTCTTGTCATTTGCAATAGTATTGCAATGATTTGTTGATGGATTGCAGCTTTTAAATTATTGAGGGTTCTTGACATCTGTTTAAAGATTTCAGCCTTTAGAGAAATCCGTGAGAAATAATTCCCCAGAGAAAAAAGTCACATGCTGCAAGATCAGGTGACCATGCAGGCCGTAGAAAGTCTTCTCATCGTGAAATAAGACATCCAAGAAATATTTATCTGAGAAAATTGATTGCTGTATGAGCAGCGGTTCCATCTTGAAATCATAAATTTAAGGCTTGATTACTGAGTTCATTAAGTCTTGGTAACAAAAGGTCATGTAACATTTTCACATAATGTTCAGAAGTTACTGTAACTGACTGCCTTTTTTCCTCCAAAAAGTATTGCCCTGTTATTCCAAATTCAGCATCTGCGCACCAGCCTGTCCAACATGCTTAGAGTGCAGAGGATGCTCATGAAGTTGTAGGGGATTATTTTCTTCCCTGAATTAAAAGTTTTGTTTGTTAACACAACCCAATAATTGAAAATGGGCTTCATCACTTGGCAGCACAATCGAATTCACTGGAATATTTTCCAGAATAGCTTGGCAAGAAACAATATAGCTAATCTGGTCACATTCATTTACCTGCATGACTATCATTTTGTAAAGATGAAATTGTAAGATGGTATGTAAATTTCTTCTAATAGTCTAATCAGAAATTTGTAACATAGGAGTTTATTTAAGAGCTGAGCAATATCGAGATTGTGTGACTGTTTGCCTCATTGCCTCAGTATTTTTGGTTCCTCGAACGCTTTGTGGGCTACGGGCTGGTTTTTTCTTCATAGCTGAACCAGTAGCTCTAAAATTGGACATCCATAATTGAATTGTCTTCTTAATTCTTATCAGAATTGTTTTCTTCAGGTTCAGTAGTGTGTTGACCTACCAAAAGTGTGAAAGACATAATCACTGAGTTTTGATAAAAGAATTACCATTTTAAAAATATTTTTCAATAACGAAAACACAATGTTCATCCATGCCATGGTTGTAACTGAATTGGATCTTGTAACTGAAATGTAACAAGTGATCTGCTACAAAATTGTGTCCTGACAATATCATCTGTACTATCCGTGTTCTACCAACAGTGCTGGGAAATTGGGAAGTTATTTGTGCTGGACTCTATTTTTTTCCTGGTAATCCATCAGTGGTTTCAATATTCTTTGGTGGTTTATATTCTTTATGAAGAAGTTAATTTATTTTTATTCTGTAACTTTAGTCTTAGTCCAATCAAAAGAGATCTTCATTAGTACTGATGTGTTAAACAATAGTTGTTAGTGACATTGACAAGTTTCTCTTACTCAATTTTTTTAACAAATACTTTAAAACGATGTTTAAGAATACATTTAACATTCCCTTTAGCTGCAACAGATTTTAGAGTAGAAAGAAATTTGCGTAATATTATCTGCCAGTTTTTAAATCATAATGTAATCAGTACTTTAGTTAAAGAATATTTTGAATATTATAAATACAGAATGACATTTATTAGACTACTAGAAATATTAAAATAAAGATTTATTAAACATGGTATGTAGTAGAAGAGGATTAAATTTAAGGATTTAAAAAAAAAATTTAAACCACTTGGAAGAAGATTGTTTCTTGATAAAAACCAAGTATAGATAGACAATGGTATAAAATGCAACAGATTTAAATCAGGAGGTAGCTTCAGGTATCAGGAGGTCAAATCAAAAACTATGTAAAATTTTGAGATTTACATAAAATGTAAATGTAATATCTCCATTTCAAAATTATTTAAAACTGGTATCTCCATTTGTATTTAAAACTGGTATAAAATGCTTTAAACTTTGCCCACTATTTCATTTTTTTCTAACTACTATTTAAGCAATCAGAGTTTGTTAATATGAAAGCGCTAAATATTGTTCTTGAATAATATCCCAAGTGACCGTAAGCAATGCATTTGAGGAAAGGGATGTTAATACAGTCAATTATATTAGTAAAATTCCAGCTCCTTATATCTACCTATTCTACTCATTCAGTCTGATTCTATCTTCTATTGTACCGTATACGCTTATTCTTAAGTTAATAAATAAAATGTAATATTATTTAATATTAAGATAATAATAAGGTAATATTAAGGTAAGTTAATCTTACTTTATTATTACCCTTTCAGTTAATTATTCATTCAACTCAATATTTTTATTTCCTCACATTAATTTATTCATGTTGATTATTAACATTTAATGTAATTCATTTATTTATTTTCCTTTACTATTATTATTTCTTTTCTTTCATTCTTATTCTTCCACTTACAGTGATTAATATTTTATTTTTTGTCTGTTCTGGTCTTATGAAATGATGAGGTTAGTGATGTTTATGATCTCAATTACACTTCAGAGAAATTCATTACATTAATTACAATAGAGATGATAAAATATTAATAAAACAAAGAGAATGGTGAGTAGACAGTTTGGTCTACAGTTAATGGAAGATAAAATTTAACATTAAGCATAACTAATGAGAGCAACTACAGAAACGTTTTTTAGTTTGTTATTGTAAGAATTTCAGTAAATAACCAGTCAGATCAGATCTAAGTATTTGTTGTGGATAATATGTGTGAATATTCTCAAAAAAAAAAAAAAAATTAATCCAGTTTTAGATAACAATATACCATCACAAACTGGATATTATTTTATTATAATGCTTTAAAAACTATCTTCAGTTATAAATGAAATATAGTTGTTTAGAAGAGTAGGTTGACTTCTGTGAAAAAGCATTAAAATTAATTATAATTGCCATATGATTAGATAATTGTAGCTTAGAGGATATGCTCTTGTTAATAAAAAAAAAAATGTAACATTTCAATTAAATAACCAAATAAATTAGATAAAAATACAAAATTAAAATATTTGTTTGAGGATAGTGTAAATAACAATATAAATTTGACATGTACATAGGTTTGATATGATAACCAAAATGATTGTAGGTAACTTGATGTAATATTTAAGTTACTCTTGAAAATGACATAACTATTTGCAAATAACAAGCATCAAATACCAGCCTTTCTAAGTTAAGTGAGTAATAAAGTTTTTTTCCGTTTTCTTTGCCCAACCAAATATATAGTTGTACATGCAACACAACATCTGGCATGCTAAGCCCATTGAATTGTAGTCGATGTTTAGATCTTTAAATAATACTTTCACTTTGTTTACTATGAGCTGTTTATATAGTTGACATCATTACTCTCACAGAAGGTAACTCTGACTTCAAATAAAGCTCAGGCACTGTACTTACATTGCAGCATAAAAAGACTGGGATAGATAATTTAAAGCCACCGATTAATACACTCTTCCATTGAGAAACAAGAATTGTAACAATTTCCTAAACTTAATGCAGAATAGAAACACAGATATAGGATTATAATTTTAATTAAACGGACAGTTAAAATTTAGTGGTTAACATCAAATTAAACAATCAGTTGAACATGAATCCACTATATTACTCATGTTTTAGAATACTGCAGTAGATTCTTGAGTGTATCCAAATTCTGATTAGATTTACTAATCGGAATCTACGAGTTTATCCTATTTTCTAGGGTAGATTTAAAATAAAAAAAGATGTTATGCTGCTGGTATAACCTTATTATCTAATCCATACATTAAAAATATTGTTAGTATGCATTATTTTGTTTTTAGTATTAGCATGTTAGTACACAGCTAAATAGCTAATTTTTTTGTTACAGGCAATGATGTATAAAAGAAATAATAAGAAATATTCTAACAACTAATGTAATGTTTCGTGTGAATTAACTGGAACACAGCAGGTGTTTGATTTATGAGAGGGTTTTAGTTTGGGATACATAGTATCAGTAAATGCTAGGTAAATTATATCCTAATAAAAATAAGAAGAAGAATTGTCTTGTTTTATTTCTTTTTAAATTTTGTTTTGAGATTTTGCTGCTTCTACCATGTTTTTGAACCCAAATAGATACTGGAAATTGATCCTAATAACTCCTTACTTTAGTTTGAAATAAATGTTATTGCATTTATAAGAAAAAAAAAATTGTTTATTTGTAATTTATTCATAAACAAAGTTTACTTAAAGAAAATATTATTAAGTTGTAAAACTCATATTCACTCATTTATTAAAAAAAAAAAGAAGTTTTTAATGAAACAGTTTTTGCATTATTTAGTAATTAATCATTTCTTTATGAATTGGATACATGTTATGGCAGAAGTGCTTATTTAAAAAAATATGTAACCTACTTATTTTATTTTTATGTAAATAAGCAGTTAATTTGATGACATGTGATTTATATTCCTTTAAATGAAATATCTTTAAATTTATTTTAAAAATATTTCTCAATTGTTATAAAATAAGATTTACTGTTATAATTGAAAATTGAGGACATGTTCAAATATTTTGAAACAGTGGTTTTATATTTCAATATTTTTAAATAAATGTTTTGAAGATATTTATTTTTATTTACTGTTGCATAACTTAAGTATTTTTAAATTTTATATTAAAAATTTTTATCTAGTATTCCAATTGTAGGATTTCAAGGAGAGAAGCCTGAATTGGTTGTAGTTTTTCTTTTTATTACATGCAGTCTGTACTGTTACAGACATACATATATATATATTTTTTTTTATACATATAGTCTGTACTAATTCAGAGAAATTGCACACTTCTCAACCCTAAGATATTTTAATGTCTATAGTGGGGTGGTAGCTTCACCCAGAAGATTCTCAGTTTGAATCCTGGTGAGAATTTATATTTTTCACAAGCTAAAAAGATTGTTTTTGTTATAAATAATAAAAGTAAAGTAGGTAGGTAGGTAGGTGTTCTTTTCAACTGGCACATCTGGTGATAAATGATTCAGAAATGAAAAAGTTCCACATTGACAAAATTTATAAAATGAAAAAGAAAAAAAAATTTGGTTTATATATTAATTTGGTGAAATCAACATTGCTTTTTCTTTTTAACTTTGTTAAGATAAAAGAAGAAGGTATTATTCAAGTATTGCTTCATTTAATCAGATGATCTCGCTTATATTCTATATTTTCTTTTCAATTTAAATAATTAGATGTATTAAAAAAGGCGTAACTAAAAAATTATTGCATCACTGTTTTAATATTTTATCTAATTATTTATTTATTATTTTTTACTTATTTCTTTTTTTTTTTAGAATGAAACAGACAATATTACAATTTTTAAATTTATAGATATCTATTTAAAGTTGAAAATATTTTTCAATTTTTTTTAAACCTGTGTTTGGGTTAGAAAAAAACATTTAACTAAATTAGAAGACAGTTTTTAATAAATAAAATTGGATAATAAACAAAATATATCAGTAATATAGTCACATTCAATGTAGATCACACATTGAAGAATTTTTTTTGGAAATCACAAGTCTTTTTTGTTTTATGTTGTAATATAATCTTTTTACAACATATCAGCGAAATTGTACTTATGTGTTAGTTTTAGTTGACTTTTATGGTTTGGAAGTTGTACTTCTGCTATTGGTATTGACAGAAACAAGAAATTTTTTGTAATTTGTTGCTGATAGTGTAGAAGATAAAGAATGGATGTATTTTACTGTATGACACACATAGAATCACAAATAACTGCTTGTATTTATTGTAATACATGGGCTAAGATGTTTATATCTGTTACTACATTTGTAAAAAATTTTTTAACATATTAAAATTGCAATAATTGAAACAGTCTCACCAAATCATCTACATGTATCAGTGTTAGTTGCTCTAAGAAAAAAAAACTGTAAATTATAAATTCTTTATTAATAATTAAATAAAAACTATGTAATCTATGAAAAATATTATTTTTAGTGATTTGTTATTAAGAAATCATTTCTTCAAGTTGAATTATATCTCTCTTTATCT
>JAAAKQ030255054.1:0-10858 GCA_010016005.3 Zanna intricata | reverse complement strand
CTGAGAAGTGTGGTTAATTGAAACCCAACCACCAAAGAACACCGGTATCCACGATCTACTATTCAAATCCGTATAAAGGTAAGCCTTCACTACGATAAAGGAAAAATAACTACCTTTACTAGGATTTGAACCTTAGAACTCTCGACTTCGAAATCAGCTATTTGCGATGTCGCGTTAACCACTAGACCTGGTTATCGTATGACCTGGTTAGTAGCCCACTAGGTGGACTAACATATAATATTGGTTATAGCTTATCATCAAATTATATCTTTTTTTAGTTAGATACATATCTTCCTATGTAAAATCAGTTTTTAAAATCATAACGGTTTTTTAGAATTATTTTAAAAAGTTAAATAAAATATTAAATTTGGCATAAATTACTATTTCCAAAACTTCCTTTACCTTTACTACTTTTCTTGCTAGCTAGGATATCCTTTCTTTGTGTACTATCCCTTCCACGTGCTATTAAGAGTGCCACAACTTCTTCAGTTACCTCAAATAGCTTATGATTTTTAACATCGAAAAGTAATAATTTATTCTATTTTCTGGCTTTAGACATGGTTATTACTTACAATTTTAAAAAAAGGCTTTTTCAGTCTCTGGTTTATTTGAACTGGTCTATAACCTCGAACTATTTTCATCTTTTTATCTTCCTGCTGCGGCAATCAAGTCTTTCATTACAATAATATTGTATATATTATATTATTATTTTATAATAATAAATAATTTTAATAATAATAAAAATTCTATCACCGTGTGACTTGTAATAACTAACTCTTTATCATCATTTATATTCTTTTACGTATTTTCTCATTTCAGTCTTTTCGTTTTATTTTTGGTTTTGTGTTTGTTATCCTTTATCCCAATGAAAAATTTCTTCTTATCTTATTATCCTCATAATCATGGTCATCTTCACCATCTTACTTCACTAATTCTTACTCGATCTAACATCTGATTTTTATCTACCCTTTTCAAAATTTTAAATCTTATAAATCATTCTTACCTAAGTTTCTAACAAATCATACTCGATTTGATGAATACTAGTAACTTTATTTTTTGTATGACCTTTTCTGGGTTTGTCCCAATTCAGATCCCAGAATTACTTTTCCTCTTGAATAATAAATTACAGTAGTAAAATAACATTATTCATTATCTATACAACAGAATGGCGTAATACTAAATAAAACCATCACTTTGTAACGCCGGAAGGCGGATGTAGATTTCACCGGTGCTAAATAGGAGATAAAAAAGATTTCCACCTTAAAGTAAAGAAAAATTTCAAATTTACTCAGTGCGACAACGGTTACATGTAAAAAATTTTCACTTGTTTAGCATACGACAAGCCCCATCTTCTTAGAATTCCAATTATATTTTGGTATCCCTCGCCGTAAGGGTTGGTACTATCAAAAATTGTTACAGACAGAGGTTTTAGGTAATGTTTAGAGGATTAACTAACACCTTAAACCTATTCGATACCGTATCTATTAAGGACGGTATTATTTTTTTTTTTTGTCTTCGAAACCCTATTTTTTCTATCCCCTAGGCCAACGGTTGGTGATATCAAAAAACTTTACTTAGATAAGTTTTAGGTCCTTATCCAAAGAAATTAGTAACTTTATTTGAATTCTATATTTTACTAAATAAAAAGGTTATAGCGATATTTTATTTTTCCCCCCCAAAAATCACCCATTTCCACCCCTAAAATCCGATTTTGCCCATTAACGAACTCGACCGAAAATTTGAGTCATTATATTTTATATATCAACTACCGACCCGGCAATGCTTCGCTATTGCTGAATTTGAGTATATATATATAAATTAAATGAACAATTGAAAGTTTGAAATGACTGCAAAATCATCACAATTAATACTGAACATTAAGTCTATCTCATTTTATATCATAATCTAAGCATAGTAATTGTAGGGGTTATTCGGAAAAGTTCGGGAAATTTCGGAAAACCACGAAACACGTGTTTCTTAATTTTTAACGGGATACCTATACACTAAATTGCACTACTATATTTCTATTGCACTACTATATCCCCGATATGAAGATATCAGGGATATCTTCATATCACCGAGATATGAAGGTTCCATACTCCTAACTTACACCATTTTTTAATTTATTTTAGGATTTATTCGGGAAAGTTCGGGAAATTTCGGAAAACCCCGTATTTTACTAATTCAGAAACCTTCCCTGGCATGCGTCCAACCATTCCCCAAAGTTTCATCGCTATCAGATGAACGGTTTAGGAAGGCATAAGAGACATACAGACACCAATTTTTTTATTTTATGATTTATTCGGAATTTATTCTGCAAGACGAAGTGAACGTTCGGTGCTACATTCCCTTGCGCGTGCTCGTGAGTTTCTGTCTCTATTTTCAACAAGGTACTGCGAATGTTCGGCGCTAGATTCTCTGCCCCGCGATTGCGATGCGTACTCTCTCTGACTTGCGAGACGATCTGAATTTTCAGAAGAAGATTCTCCAATACGACGTGTTTTTGCTAATCTCGCTTGAGAACTATGTTTAGATAGCTGCGACCTTTTTTTCTAGACATATTGTTTGGAAGTTTTTTTTACAAATCAGAGAAAATAAGAATAAACAGCGCACATAAAGCAATATTATTATAATAAATATAAAGTAAATAAAATATAAAGTAAAATATAAAATAAGTCAGGAAAGGTTTAAGTAGCTAGTTCTGAAAAGAACTTTTGATGAATACTTACTGTAGAAAAAGTGTGGGAATACTATAAAAATTAAACAGTAAAGGTTGAATAAAATAATTTATAAGTAGTTCTGAAAAGAACTTTTTAACTGGAACAAAAAAATGTGCTATGAAAAAAGTAATAATATTCAATAACGGTTACGTAAGGACCCGACCGCGTGTGTGAGCCGCGCGGCTCTACCTATTTCATAAATGTGCACGCTCGCCTCCCACACTTCGGTGCCCCCTCCCACGCCGTATCGCGAAATTTTTTGTAGATTTTGATATGTTCATTAATATTGTAGAACATTTTTTTGTTCTATCAACGATAGTTTCCGCAGAGCATGTGATGAAAGACATTTTATGGCTAATTTTTTTACACCTTGGGTTACATTATTGAAGTTTTAGTAAGGACCCTAATTTTGTATAATAATAAATATAACCTATGTTACTCAGGGATAATGTAGCATTAGAATAATCTTATTAAAAGTTTGTTATTATTATTATGAACACTAAAAATACTAATGTAATGTATAAAATTAGTAGATATCGAAGAATAATTCCGAGATATCGAAGAGGCCAGACTTCTAGGACGAATTAATTTCCAATAATTCTAGAAAAAAAAGGCCTATTGACAGTTAACATTATATTATATTAATGTTAGGATTTTATGCTGTAAGTGATTATTTAAAAATTCGTATACACGTTTCTGTTATAAAAAATATCTCAACGAAGTATTTTTATACTATGTAAACATTTTTATGGAACAATTAGTTTACATAAAGTTTCGTAATGTTTATCTTAATGTTTATAATGAAAGTTTATTCCGTTCTTCAACCAGTCTAAAACACAGTAAACACTGTGAGAGAAATTTCACTTTTACAAGCATTTGTATCAGTTTCTATCTGAATTGTGCTTATTTCTGAAATATTAATAGGAAGTTCATCAAAGCAAGGTATACAAGTACTTCTAAGAACTACGACTTTATTAATCATGTAAAACTCACTCTACGCGTAAAGTGGCAAGATACTGGACGGCTACAGTCGACAAAAAACTCAGGCATATTAAAGATTTTGTATTGCCGTGGAACTTCTCATGCCGAAAAATTCGTCGTGAGGAAGTGATCCTCTATCGATGGCCGATAGGACATAGGAGAGCGACTCACGGATGTCTGATGTCAGCAGTAAAAGCACCAATTTGCGTTCAATGCAACTGCCCATGACTGTGCGTCACATCCTAGTGGATTGCGTGCGTTATGCTGGTTTTTGCCGTATATTTAAACTACATAAAAACATTCGCAAAATTCTGGGCAATCATGACGAAGTTTTAGAACGGATTTTTTTATTATTTTTGCGTTGTGTTGATGTTATTCATAGGTTTTAATATTTTTTCGTATAGTTTTTGTTATGAAATGTTTTTAATGTGTCTGTTTATGCATTTATTTTTATGTTTTTTGATTTTATTCTGTTATCCAGAAGGGGCCTTTACACCCCTCTTGGATTTTGTTAATTTTTATATTCTATTGTTATCTTCGAAATAAATTTTACTGTTAAGATTCTTTCGGCGATATTAGTTGTAAGATTTATGTGATATTAATTTTAAGTTTTACTGATATTTGTGATACTAGCTTTAAGTTTTTGTTAATTTTTAAAATTTAATTTAGTCTTACTTTTTAGCTTTTTAGTTTTCCCTTTTGTGTGATATTAGTTTTAAGGTTTTAATTATACTGGTTTTTAAGTTCCTAGTCATATTTTAATTTTAATCTAGTTTTTTTTTTTAGTTCATTTTTAAATTATGTTTTTGAGATTATTAGATTTAATCCGGATGATGATAAGGAATTACTGTTTCTCGCCCCCCTCCAAAAAAAATAATAATGTAATTCGGGACTATAAAAATTATAAGCTTTATTTTTGGAAGTCGGGTGTTACTTACACAACGGCTACCGTGATTTACTGATAGTACTTAGAGATAATAGTCTACAGGATACCCAAAATAAAAGTGAAATCACGCTATTTTTTCATACGGATATTCAAATGTGAGGGCTAGAGTGACGAATATTTGCGGGTCGGACTAATAGTACGTAGTTGATAGTCTAATGAACGTCTGGACTACAGAAATTTAATCGCATTAGCTAGCATTATGAGGCTTTTTAAAAACAATTACTGTAATTCCTATTCAATCATTATTAAAGGGTGTTGGGATAATATTACGTCATACTTAAAAATAGAAGTCTTAAAATAAAGAAATAAAACGAGTTTATTTTACTAGGTTTTACAATTATAGTACTATTTTTATCTTTAATTTGATGAGTTAACGAACAACAAAATACTTATTTTTGTAATTTGTATAAAATTCTTCTTTGCAAATTCTAGTGTAATGAATCTTATGAGTCAAAACAAAATAACCTTTTGTTAACTATTGTTTTAATTGAAATTTACAAATTAATTAATTAAAATTAACGTGTGTTCATAATTATCTTTCAAAAGTTAATTTAGTTTTTTTTAAAAATATAAATTAAATTTACTTGTAAGGGGATTATTTTATACATAATAATGCGTATGCGCATTAGAGTTATCTCTTCATTCGGAGGTCCAGGGTTCGAATCCCCCGGTCAGGCTTGGCATTTTTCACACACGCTACAATTCATTCATCTCATCCTCTGAAGATATACCTTAACGGTGATTCCGGAGGTTAATAAAAGGAAAAAAGAAAAAAAAAATTAGAGGTATCTATAATCGTTCTGTTTTATATCATCGTGACATATTATGTTTTTAAAATTTCAATTTAAATTTTTCTGTCTTAGATCACCCAATCAACTCGGAATGTGTTATTGTATCATGAATTCATCGCAACTCATATTAATTAATTACTCAGTTATTCAACGTATTAAGTGCAGGTATAAACCTACATATATCTGTAAATGTTACAGGATCACAACGAAATTAAGTAAAAAAGAACAATTTATTATAATATTATAAAATCCCGCGACAATATTTGTTAACTGAAATTATAAATTTGGAAACAAACTGCTATAATTTACTTTTGGAAAATAAATTTGAGTAAAATAATTTGTAACTATAGTATTTGTAATGATGACTGAGAAAAGATACGTTTTAGATATATAATTTTTTTTCATTATAAAAATATTTGATTTTTAAAAAATACGAATTTTGAAAACTTTATTTCTGTGGATACTATATATTCAAGAAGATAATTTTACTTATTTTTGTGTTCTTTATTTTAGTTTAAGAAATTATGATATAATAAATTATTATATTCTTTAATTAATAAAGTTTTGATTATTAATTATCAGTTGCAAAAAAAAATATTTGAAAAATATCTTCATACACACATTCTCTAACTTTGAAGTAGGATTTGTATAAATCATTAAAACTTTCAACAAATTATTTTGAGTATCTTTTATTTTTATTTATTTTTCTAAATTAGGCATTACATTTGAGAAACGATTTTTAACAGTTTCAGTCAGTAAGAAGAATAGTAAACCCCACCTTTAATATAGGAGTTCTATCAAGGTTTTTATTTAAAAATTGATTTAATAATTTTTTTTTTCTTATAAATGAGCCATTACCCGAAGTAAATATTTTTTATCTTCAAGAACTCAAAGATTTACGATTAAAAAACTTCCTCGTTTCCTCCCTAAAAATTACTGTAGATATTATTATATACTATTGAATAATCAAAACGTACCAGACCAAACCTTTTATATTATTTTATTTTTGTAACTAACTTTTTATCTAGATTGAAATAGTTTTCAGTCTTTATAGTGGGCTAAGGAGGTGATAAAAAAATTAAAAATATATTTTTGCAAGTGACCCAAAATTTTATAATTTATTAATTATGATTACTTAAATTTTTATTTGTTACTGGTTTAATAAATTATTTTGGGATTGTTTATTTCCTGTTTTAATTATGAAATATGTACATAAGAAGTAAAGTAAAAAATTATTTTCAGTTCTCATTGGGAACAAACATCATTGCCGGCTTGTTTAATATAATATTCTAGCCCCTAAATATATATTATTAGTTTACTGTTTTAATTATCCTTTAACTTTAAATTGTTAATATTATATATATTATTTTTTAATATTATTATTACCAGTATTGGTTAATATAACACATTTATACGTTATTTTCTATAATGCAATAGTAAAGAAAATATGAGAGAATATAATTTTGAAAAGAACTGTTATTGAATAGTATAACGCAGTACAGCTTGAAATACTGTATACAGTTCACAATTGGAAACCATACGAATTTTGAAAGTCAATTAATTCATTACATGACTTATTCAAAGAAATATTTACTACTATTACTATAACAAAGAATGTCATTATCACTTGAATTTCTTTATAATTATTTTTATTATAATAATACTGTAGTAATATGTATAGCTTGTATATATAACCTATATATACCGTTACCATAGTAACATTGAAAGAACAGGTTATAAATCTTTCTTTTATTCAATTGTAATAATGATCTTTTATAAACAAAACTGTTGGATATATATGATAATGTTGTATTTTTAATACTGGAGTCTCTTTCAGGTATCATACATAGGACCTACACTATTATAGTCTTCGCGTTAAAAAGAAAGAAAGAGAAAAAAATTCAAACTTATATGATACGAAGACAAATGACGTATATACCTACCGCATTGAATTAAGAAACCGAGTTCACCTTCTCCTATTTATGATGCGGTTATGGTTATGGTTACGTTTCGAGGTACTCGTTCGGAGGAATCTGTTAATCTGCTCTTTTGAGTGACGACCATGTGATAAATACCTTGTTTACACTGGATGATTAATCACAGGTCGGTGAAAGGAGATGGTTAGGCCTATTGTGCTAGCCCACACACTCCGACCTCCTCCTCTTTTTTTTTTTTTATTTATTGCTATCTTGCTTAACAATATTCTTCTCCTCCTCATGTGTGCATTTATATGTCCTCATCCTTCCATATATCTATTCCTTCCACAAGAATCTGCGCAGGAAGGATTTTCTTTTATATTAGAAAATGATACCTCATTCTTCTTCTTAATCACCGACCATTCAATATATTATTACATACAATCATTTGCACCCGACTACTATGACTAACATTTATATATTTATATATGTATGTGCGCGCGCATGTTTCTGTGTAATATTAATCATTTATACTTCACTATATATTTATACAAAAAGCTCATTAAGTTGTAATATAATAAACTAAATCTACATCAGATTCAATACATGTTGATTTGTTGACCAGGTAATATATATATATATATATCATACTGCAGCTCTGAATTACCTGTATATTTTTACTTCCCCATTTGCTATATTACATAAGAAAGGAAAGTAATGCTATTGGTAAAAAAGAAAAGTCTGACCTCTCTAGTTTTATTGTATATCTTGAGCTTTGAGATCTTTTGAGTTAAAAAAAATACTAGAAATCAATTTTAAACAATTTAATCTAAATGTGTATTTCAGTGTCTAATTTTTTTTGCAAATCGGAAACGGTTTAAAAAGTGACTATTAAGTTTTTCGATTGCTTGTTTATTGCAAAGATTATTTAAATATATGAACTAAAAATATCGGCTAAGGAAGCCAGAAACAAGAAATTTTAGACTCTCATAACCTATCACTATGACCAGGTATGCTAGTACCCCTAAAAATAGTTGTATAAATTTTTATTGTTTTAAAACTATCGACTTATTGAAAATTCCAGAAAATGAGTATTACGATTCAATAATATATTTCAATGTTTATACTTCCGTAATTTCTGAATGGTTAAACTAATTTTCATGAAATATGTTTTAAGAATTTATCTGTCACGAAATTAATAAAAAAGTATGAAATTTTTTTTTTTTTTAAATAAAGTAATGGATACTATTTTTTCTGTCAGCTATTTTTTCTGTATCATAAAATGTCATGTTTGAAAAAAATCGACTAGTAAAAATATTTTAAAGAATAGAAGAAATTCAAAATTAATTGTTAGTATGGAAAATTTTTCCTTTTCCAATAAAAATGTTATTTGATTATTGGTTTATTTGGTTGTTGTTATATAAATGTAAAAATGCGCCTTTCTATTATTATTTTTGAGAAAAAAAAAAGGAAAAGAGTGTTATCCGTCTACCGAAAAAGGTCCTAATCAACAAACTTGAAATCTAACCGGCTAATTTATTCTCATAGTTTATGAAAATATGAGTATTAATTTTCAAGATAATTATTCTTAAACTCGAAATCATATAACATTTACTCTGAGAGTAGTTGATCTTAACTAAATTATTTTAAATATCAGCTGAGAGGATGAATATAACGTATTGCGAAAAAAAAGAAGTAGAAAATCATTTGATTACATCTCTCAATCGATAAAAGTGAAAGTTATGTAAAAAAAATATCTATAAATCATTTTACTTTTTATATGGAATATCATCAGATAATGTAACATTTTATTGTTACGCAAATTTTTTAATATTATTTAATAGGTATATATATATATATATATATATATATATTTGTGTCACGTTAATACCAATAATTTATTTGAAAAAAATTATTGTATATATATATATATATATATATATATATATATATTTTAAATTGTTATATTTGTTACAAATGAATTTAAATTGTAGGGATTAATTTCTACAAAAATGTATACATTAATTAAATTTCGGAAATTAATTTCTAAATAACTAGAAATCTAGATTTCTAGATGTCTATTATAATGTAAAAAACAAAAACTAAAAAAAAAAAAACAAAAAAAAGACGATCTATCCTATATTTAAATGTCGTTTCAGAGCTTGTTGTGAACACTGTAATTGATCGTATAATATTAGGTTACATCAATAGAAATATTTTTTGATATGAAAGAATAAAATCGAGTGGGTTGGGCTAATCGTTGAATTTGTAATTTAAAAATGAAAGGATATTCGTTCTAAAAAGCCATTAGACTTAGTCGGTAAAGGCTTGAGTTGAAAAGTAAATTAAATTTGCATAGAGAAAGTAGGGGGCCGCCATTTGCCGTACTAATTGCTCTCCTGATGACTTCCGCCTAATTTCTTTTCACACCATTTCTCTGGATCGCCATCAAGGGTTCTCATTATACGGCTATTTTCACAATCCAAGGGATTCACCCTTCGCCACTCTTTCTCCTCCTTCAGTTTTTACCTCCCTTAAAAACACCCCCTTCTGCATTGAAGATTTCTAAGACACGAATTAAAACGCACACAGCTGTGCAGTGATTTACTTGTAGTACATGTACTCACTAGTTTGTACTCGTAAAAAATTTTTTTTATTACGTTTTTCTTTTTTTATGTTAGAACTTTAAGAAGAGAAGAATTTTATTGTTTTATTTATTTGCTGTATAATAAAGCAGGGTAATTAATATTAATCTTCCGTATTTCGTTATCCATTATTTTTAATAAACAACATCGGGCTGAGTTTATTAAAAATAATTTTTCTTAATTTTCACTGCTTATTTAATAAACAAAAAATGATTATTTGCTAAATCCGAATCGATTTGGTAAATTTTAAAATTTATTTTTGACTACAAGGAAAAAATCTTGACTTTTAAAAACTTACAAAAAAAAAAATAGTGTATTTTCTTTTAATAGCATCTTACGTTACATATAACTGTTTATCACGTAGATGTTATACGTTATTATTATACTTTACGTAGATGCATAATTATACATTTTTAGTGAAATATTCATATTTCATTTTATAATATTTTGATTTTGGTAAACTTTTTATCGTAATATTATAAACTATTGAACTAGATACTCAGCTTAATTTTATACAAAATTATTATTTATTTAGAAAATAAATTGCTGAACATGTGAGATAGAAATAATTTGAATTATAAAGTACAATCTATATGATATAGACCTTTTAATATTTGAATTAATAAATAAAAATTTTAATGAAGTTGTCACTGATTTTTATTAAACACAAATCTAGATTATAGAGTGTACTAGGATTGATCTTCCGCATTCTTTATATTTTTGATTTCTGAAATATATGGTGTTAATGATCTGCATATTTTAATATTGTTATTATTCTTCTTGAGAACACAACACACACACACACACACACACACACACACACACACACACACACACACACACACACACACACACACAC
>JAAAKQ030255043.1:0-10859 GCA_010016005.3 Zanna intricata | reverse complement strand
CTGGCCACTTGTCTTTGGAGTTCTGTTATTTGCTCTTGTACGAATTCTTTTGCTTTTTGTTCGAAGATTTATTAAGTAATTAATAAATCTTGAAGATTTATTAAGTGTTAATCTTCACTCTTATCTTTAACGCACGATTGACAGTACGTTGTAGGCTACTTTGTAAACTGTAAAGTGCCTGTAAACTGTTTATAGAACTGTAAACTAGGTGTTTTATTTTAAGTTGGTTTTAAATGTTCTGTCTTTTTTTTTGTTTTGAAATAATTCTATAGAAGTGGAGTTGAACTTAAGGTATTGTCTATTGTAATGTACTATTGTTTGAACTTTATCTTATAGTCCCTTTGCCTAACTGTGCGTTAAAAGTAAAATCAAGTAATATTGTTTTTTTGCTGGAATATGGTCTATTGTCTTTGAATGTTGCCAGAATTTTTGTTTTTTTTTGACTGGTTTTTGTCATTGGTTGGTGTGCACGTTCTATTACAGTAAAGACTTATATCTTTATGAGACTTATATCCTCTCATTAATTGGATTTGAATTCTACTACGGAATGTAGTATAATTTTATTCATAAGGAAACCTGTGCGAAACTGTGGAAAGTTTCTCATGAGTCGCTCTTCTGAATATTCTGAAACCTTCTAAATTTCGACCAAAAACAAAGAGAAAAAGGTTTTAAGTTTATAGGTAACTAGCATCCACGTGGTTTGTCCCATTCTGTACAGTAGCTCTGTTGGCGAACAGCCACGCTATAACACCATCGCACACTTAAAAAATCGAAATGAAAAAAAAGCCATATTAACTAAAATAGTCGAAAATATGGGGGAAATAGGCAATCTTTTTCAAATTTGTTCTTGCCTTCACCACTTGAAATTGAGAAATTTAAGAAATCTAGAAAATGGTTTTTACATTTTTACATGAAAATTACATACACCAAGTCATTATGCTAAACCGCAATTTCAAAAAAATTACATTATCTTAATATACACTTGCACCATAAGAAAATTCAAATTTTCATCAATATATTCAGCAGTTTTTGCTGGGCGTTGATAAATCTGTCAAAGATATGTAGAGCAGCCACTAAGACATTAGCATTTTGTATTATAAGACATTAGCATTTTGACATTAGTATTAGTATTGCCAGTATTTTTATACTGGCATAAAAAGTTCACCTTTTTTTTTTTTATCGAAAAAGTATTTTTATCGAAAATTTTTCTTAGTAGTAATTGTAAAAAAAAACTATTTTTAATAGCCTAATTTTTTACTGGGTTTTAACCATTTAAGATACTTCATATTCATAGGACTTATTTAACATTAGTGAGAGTTTATATCTAACTGAAAACGATATTCTATTACTAAATTTTGAAAATGTACGTTTAATTTATTCTACAATACATGTTATATAATATATTAGAGCTATTGCACGCGTTACGAACTTTCCTACTTCGTTATTTCGTCGAGGACATTATTTCGATTAGGACATTCTAGTTCTAAGAGAACTGGCAAACCCAGAAGTCGAAGTAGAATGTCGTAATCTCATCATAGTTGAGGGTCGACTTACGAATTATTGAATTTATTAGGGCGCGAAGGAATCCTCAACTATGATGCGATTAGGACATTCTACTTCTGGGTTCGCCAGTTCTTTGTCCTTCGCGCTCTATCTATACTTTTTTACCATTTTCCTCAAGCGGGGTTGAACACCGTAAGCAACCTGACCACATGTTTTTCAATCCTGATGCACCCGCCAGGATATTAATCTCAAAACAGTGCAATCATCAAATCGAAGGTGACCATTTCGTCTTTGACATTTAATAATTTAGCAAATGTTAAATTAACATTATGTGACCTGTTTATTGTATGTTACAAGTATTTTCTAATATTGTTTAATTTTATTCGACATAATGTCAAATTTCATTATTTAGAAAATACAAATGTTACTGTAAATTAAGTTCATTATAGTTTTTCATACTTACCAGAGTATTTTTATTTTATTAACTGATCAATTATCCTCCATACGGCTAGTAGTTTAGCCAACGCGCTAACAGTAATAAATTAAAAACGTGCAGAATAAATTTAAAATGCAGAATAATTCGGGAGTTTAAAATATCTAGAGTTTCTCATTCTAGAGCTTGAAATAAAAAAAAAAAAAACTTTCATATAGCATCCAAAAACGCTTTGTTATAGTTATGGGCAGCGAAAAATTTCGCCCGAATTTGTTTTCCCGGTGAAATGAGATCGTATTGAAATGTAAGGAATAAAAATTACGGTTTCTTATATTTAAACATTAAATAGGAAAAAACTTAAGAAAAATAGGAAAAATTTCATTAGATGACTAATAAATGCGTAAATGTTCATTTATGCGTAACTTCTTTTTATAGAATTTAATTGAGAAAATTGATGTAATATTTCATAACATTGAGTTATGAACGTTGTGGCTTGTGGCGAGGGCGTATAAATATTGTGCCCTGTATAGTATTTGATGTAATGATTTAATAGTTAAAAAATTATTGTACCTGCAGTCAAAAGGGGATTTGAGGCACCTCCGATAATGGCAAGGGAGAGACTCTCAAGGTGTAAGAAGGCACGCGGGTGGCTAGACATTAGGTAAGGTGGAGATGGGAATGGCAGGTCTCCTGAGGGGCATTTTGGCTGGCCAGAAGGGGCAATCAAATTGTTCCGATGAATCAGGCGGCCTCAGATGGAGTTGGGCAATCTGCTGCCACGGCACTTGGGGGTGACTGATGTAATGCCTAACGGCGGTTCGTCACCCTAGTAGTTTAAAAATGGTAAGGCGGTTAGATTTAGTCGTATGACAGGCTCATTCATAACATCTGGCGGAAGCTGTGATAGCCCGTCATTATCCATAGGTTTACATAAATGTACTCATCGCAAACATAAACAGGTGTTTTTAGTAAATTTAAAATATCGAAATTAGTTTGAATACTCGTACTTTTCTTGTCTTGTGGTTTTAAGCTTCATGCGGAATAGTTGGTTAAATTATAAAACTTTTAAATTAATTATTTTTGATAGTTATGCTATGTAGGTATGGTTTACTCTATAAACTGTAGCTAGCTGTTTTTCTCCAATGTTTCAAAATGTTTCCATTTTTGTTTCAAAATTCAATATTTCAAAATTCACGATTGAATTTCAAAATTCAATATTTCAAAATTCACGATTGAATTTCAAAATTCAATATTTCAAAATTCACGACAAGTCTTCACTTGTCGTGAAGACAATACCGACGTCGGTATCCTGGGCGAGTAGTTCCAAAAGTCAAGCGTGTTATTTAATCTTCGAATGGGGTACACTTCACGCGGGTCGTATTTCATCTGAACGTCAGTCAGTACATGGTGATAAAGGTACGTGGAGGAAATTACACGCTCACGGACTGCGTCTCAATCGTGCTCAGAACATTAAACACCTCCAGCTTGATGACCATGCCAGACGAACTGCATAAATCCAATACATATGGTAAATTATTTTTCCTCTTTTATTTATAATTTTTATAAACGAATCCATGGTCTAATGGTAACAAATATATTTCGGGAAATTTTATGGAAATTTTTAAGCCGGTTTCTAAAATTACATTCAGTCAAGAGCGATATTTTGGTGTATGGAAAATTTCCGGTTGTCATTGATGTTTTCAGAGGGAAACAATAAGCTCCGGCCAAGTCTATACTGCCGGTTACAAAATTTATGATTTTCATTTTTTCACGATCTAACATTCTTTTCTTCATGTACATTTATGTAAAATCATTTAATCGAAATAAAAACTGCCACGCTGTACCATTTTTTTGTTAGCTTCATCATTCGATTTGTTTATAATATTTAAATTTTTATACCTTAAAAATTTTACTAAAATGTTTTTTCATTGAAAAAAATTATGGACCCTCCAAAAGGAACCTTCTATTCCCTTTCCGGATAAACCTAAATTACCCAGAAGCTTCTGGAAAAATTTTTACAATTTTTTAGAGAACCCTAGTATGTTTAATGAAATTTTTCCACATCCACGTTTGGATATCTTATTTTAACCGCCTTAATTAACTCCAGGTCATTCTTTGATAGATATCACGGTTTGGAGGATAATTACGGTAAATCCGAAATGAGATACACTGATACAAATGTAACGAAAGAATAATTATTAATCATTAACACTATGTATAGTGTTATTTGTACAAAAGAACTCATTTAGACAAAATGAAAAATGTTAATCAGTGAAATGTTGTAAATTGCATTTCTTTTTAGTTTTCGAAGAAACTTTCGTACGGTGGGCGGTGGGGATTGGAGGATATTGAATTTTCCTTGTTTGGAGTAGAAAATAATTCAGAGGATATTGAATTTTCCTTGTTTGGAGTAGAAAAGTTATTTCAAAAAAATAACTTTTGAATTTTATAATAATTTTTGAACCAAAAATTGAATTTTTGGTTCAAATTAAATTTCATTGAAATTTATATACGCTGTATATAATACGCTGTATTTATATACGCTGACGTGTAGAGTGCATGGGAAAATTGATCAAGATTAGTTGAGTTGTTACTTACTTTCAATTTTTCAACAAATATAACCTCAATTTTTCAAGTTTTGTTGATTTGCTAATTAATTTTCAGAAGATTATACAAAAAATATTGCACAAAATAAAATGATAGCAAGTCTTGTCTTGCGCTGAATTACCCAGTATTTTTTTTTTTTGTTTGCTGCGATTCAACTTTATCATTTAAATGTAATTACCTTGATGTTACCGAACAAAGCATTTTTTTGTCCATAAAATTTGTAATGAATTGTACAATTTTTATTCTCTCATTCATAATTGAGTTAATATAAAGGTGGTGGGAGAAAATTTTAACGCAGTTAACAGTTCAGCCGGTTGGAGACATCAGTCTGTATGTTACGTCTGTTGCAACAGATAGAAATATGCGTTGGTTGATCGTTAATCATTAGTTGTTATGCAATCGGTTATATTAACACTGATGTAATGATTTCAATATTTTGTTTTTAATACTGTTTTTTCAATATTGACTAATCGTATCAAATGTAAACTAAACAGAAACGAACGTTTCTTATTATTCTCCATACAATAACGTTGTTATTGTAACTAAAGTTTCGTGACTTTTAGTTGAAAAGTGATCTTTTAATGACTTAAGTGAGTAAAAATGTCTTATTCGTGGATGGTGCCTTTTTTTCTGACAAAATGTGAGTAAAAATGTTCTAAGAATCGTAAATTGCTTCTGTTCCTTATTCCGTATTCTCGCATGCATTTGTGTAGTAATTCTTGACAAATTATTAGCATTAAGAGCTCAAAAATAAACTTCCAATTTTCATGTAACTGAACAGTGATTGTTATATACTGTCGTTGATATATACTGATATAAATTGATATATACTGTCGTTTGATTAACACTGTAAAATTGACGGGCGGACTAATGCTGTCGAATCTGATACTTTTTCTCACCTCTGAAGTAATGATTTAGTTCAGATTCTCAACTTTTTTGTCCACCGTTCACAAAAAAAGGTGAAAAATTAGAAAATAATTTTTACTTTACCTATTAGCCATCGGCTTCCTAGACGGCTTCTAACTCCAAGAGGAGGGGGCGTGCTACGTACATGGTTTCGGACCGTACCACAAAAAATATTCCGGAATTTAATAAAACATTAAATATTAGTCATAATAATTTAAATATTTAATTTTCTTGGCATGTATTACAATTGTTTGAGACAATTTTCAAATAAAATTTGTAGATAGTTATAAATCTACATAAATCAATGCGGGCAAAAGATCTGTGCAAGCTAACTTAATAAGCATAAAGCTGTATATAGCTAAACTTTTACAACCAACACAGTGGGATCCTTGTCGCCACCTTTAAACAATTTAACTATCCCCTTCCTACAAACTGGGATGCATTCGCCAAACAATTTATTGAAAATACGCGTGATAATTATCACGCTTGCTTCTGTCGAGCGAACAAGAAGCTCCGTTTTTCCATCAAAGCCCCCGAGGCCTTGGTGGTAGTCCCCCTAGGTAGGAGTAATCCTACCTAGGGTAGAACCATCCTTGTTGGACTCCCTTTTTTTTCTTATGCTCTTTGATTACTGTTTTACTTGCATTCCTGTAAAAATGTTAGCAATTTTTCTTCTATTTCTTATACTTGAACCCTAAATTTTTTAAAATGCTGAAAATTTTATTCAGTCGAGTAGTTAAGCTAATTGTTCTGTATTCATACTTATCTTATCTGCTCCTGCTTTCTTTGGTATCCTAACACTCTCCCAGTAGATTTTTTAAAAAATGTGCAGGATAACAACCAAACAAGCTTGTAACCATGCTGGATAAACATGCAGTCCAGATATCGAATCAAAAAGTACAAAAATAGCTAAATTATTAATTTATATAATGAATTAATCTGTATAGTGAATTATTCTATTGGTAAATAGAATAATACAAATGAATAAAACTATAATTTAATTAAAATTATAATCAGCAAAGAACATTCATTTACTACTCTATAATCAAAAACTGTCTACCAACGAATGGTAGACAGTAAGCAATGGAACAGATTTGTCAGCATAAATAGTAAATGCGGCGTGTTCTTTGTAAAGCTACCCATTGATTGCTTAGCACATAGTTCGGGTTAGTTAATGCAAGAGTTTTTCTTCGACAAATTCCGTTTGATGTGGCTTTATTTAACAAATAAAACGTAAATATGGCGGTTAAATCATTCACATTCACATCACCATTTCTTTGGTTTCGGTGTATCTTCGAAATATTTTGAACAGTACAAGAAAGTAAAATCATAACTGATACAATCTAAAAACAATTGTTATGTATATATTTTATCAGTTATGATTTTACTTTCTTGTACTGTTCAAAATATGAAATATATTAAATGTTTTTATTTTATTTTATTTTTATGTTCTAAATTACATTAATTTTTCAATTTATTCTTTATATTTTGAATATTTTTCTATTTTAATTTACATAAAACATCTACCTTTTTTTGTAAGACATTTAACGTTTTTTTTCTTCAAAAAACAAACTTTGTGTATCGAAAAATATGGAAGAAAATATTTTTGGCAGCCTCCTGAAGCAATTTCGAAGATGAAAAGTTAACTTTATGGGTTTGAAAAATCTTACCACTACCAGTCGGCCCACTGACAATTGCGTTCACTGAGCAATGGAGAGCAAACTCCCCCCTCCCCCCGTCTCGTATCTACCTACCTAAATCCCCCATTACAATCTCATCATAAGCCTAGATACGATAGGGCCTAAATCTTCAGTGGTCCAGAATGCAAAACTATAAGCCAAAAAATGCCTTTCGGCACGCCGGAGGGCGGAGGTAGATTTTAGCGGTGCTAAGTTAGAAGTTATTACTAAATATTAATATAAAATTTCTTAAAATATTATATAATATATTTCTTAAAATGAGACTCAAGATTTTGAGTCATATATTGTATAAATTTGAAAGCGATTGGCGCAAAATGCAAGAAAACGAGTAATTTTGATTGATGCAAATGCAAGAATGCGAGTGATTTTGGAGTCTGGAGTATATGAAATATACAAAAGGTATGAAATATACAAAGGCATTACAAAAGGTAGCTTTTATGAAGTCTTCTTGAAGTCTGCGTTCTGCGAAAAATCCTGACTTGATATTTGGAAGAATGATCGATCGATTTATGCGCGCAAATACTACTCTACGCGTAAAGCTTATACAAAGTTTTTAAGGATAAAAACGTCCTTTATATGATTTATTAATAATCATAATAGAACTGTGTAGTAAATGGGTACAAAACAGGAACTAGGTTAGCTCGATAAGCTGTGTTATGTTAATTACGTCAACATAATCAATAACCTACAATATCAATAATTTGTGCTTAATTCTTATTGCTGTTTTGAAACATTATGCTAGCAGATATAATGCAGCTGCCGGCCTCCGTGGCTGAATGTAGCGTCTCGGCCTTTCATCCGGAGGTCCCGGGTTCGAATCACGGTCAGGCATGGCATTTTTCACACTCAAGATATACCTTAACGGTGTCTCGAGGTTGTATCCGGACACCTCCTATATTAAATTATATAATGATGGCATTTTTCACACTTAAAAGATATACCTTAACGGTGTCTGGAGGTTGTATAACCTCCGGACACCTCCTGTATTAAATTATATAACCTATATTATAATTAATATTATAATTATATATTAATAATTTATATATTAATGTATATAGAGGGGCTACCAACCAGTAGTGAGAACTAAATATCGTCTTAATGTAGATTGGCTTTTTAACTTTGAATAGACAATCGAGGTTACTTGTGTTCAGGGAAGATAGACTAAGCCGAGAACAAGCGCTCAATCTGATTATTTAAGGATTGTATAAAGGGGGTTCAAACACTGTAAATATTTGACAGTGAAAGCAAAATATTGTTTTTATCTTTCAGATTTTTTTCTGGCAAAATATTGATTTTTTTTTTCTGAATTCGGGGGGGATGCCATGGCCCCCTGGGCCCCCTCTTACATTTGCCTTGCCTTTATAGGCAAGGCAAATATATATTTTATCAGTCGTACTAAAAAAATTTTCAGAGTGATTTTTAATATAATTTGGATAACAATCAGTAATATTTTTGCAGTAAAATTCACTGCTAAATAAAACTTTATTTTCCCAGTTAGAGGGAATGTAACCTAATTCTTCCACTGTCAATGTATTTTTTAATTGTATATAAAATCCAATTTGAAGGAAGCAATATATGCAATTATTTAATCATAGAATATGAAATAAAAACTTTTACAATAAAAAATTACCTTCTCTATATATGTTTAGCATCTCGTGACGATTTTTGTAGCTATTTTTTCTCAATGCAAAAGTCTTTGCCAGTCTTTGCAAAATTGTCTGGCACAACGCACCAAAAGTTTTCACTTTACAGCAATAAATGCTTTACAGCAATAAATGTTTAGTTTAAAACAGGCCTTGACGAGTAATGAAGCTAACAAAACCGCAAAAAAAAAACAGTTCCTTGTAATCGTGAACAATGTATCCAAAATATTCACAGCATATATTCTTTCAGATAATCTAGGCTTGCTATACAAAATATTCTGATGTCTATAAAGATAGTTTAAGTATGAGTTATACACAGATAAACACGAAAGTGAATAGACACGCATGGTCATGAATGTTTGCGTAATCCTAAATGTAAACGCTAGTTAACCACAGTTAACTACACTTTGAATTTTATTAGCAGTGATCTTTTCATAAAAGAAACTGGGATAAGTATTATATTGGTTCGCTTTGTGTATCTTTTGCTTTTTTGTATTACAAGTTTTGTACACACTGCTCTGCCTGGAATTAATTTTAAATTTGGATTGCTTGTTGAAAGTGTCAAGATATTTCTGAAGAGGTTTTAAACGATTTAGAGCAACTTTTCCCATTAAGCAAAAAGTTATTCAATCTGTTTTATGAACCGAATATTAAATTAATGAATAATTAACATTTAAAATATCATAAATATCAAATTTGAATGTATTGAAAGAAAAAATATCTGAAAGAAAAAATATCTGTAATGTGAATTTATTGAAAGAAAAGTTAGTAAATATTTAGTTACATATAAGTCCAAATTTAAAATTTTGCACTGTGTATAAAATGCTTAAAAAACCACAAAACCATCAACCGCAGTGTGTTAAGTCGAGTCAATGAATTGAGCTTGTTGAACCTTTGCCATTTCCCCCATTGATTAAAAAATTATCGAGAAGCGCAAAGGAACCAATTTAAAAATTTAAGTACAAAAATAGCAGAGTCTGTCCCTTTGATTTAAATAAAATTCCTTTGATTTAAATATTTCTACAGAGGAAAACTGTTTAGTAGCACAAAATTGTGCTGATTTGGGTAGTGAAGAATTTAATCATAAAAATAAAGGGGTAATAAAAATAAAGGTTTAATCATAAATAGAAATGGGGTACATCAACCCCAGGAAAAAAAATATTAAATTTATTACCAAACAGCTGAAGCATTCAAAATGCGTTGCAATTACAAGAGGAATCTCGCCATAAATCGGCACAAAGAAACGTCACAAAATTGATGAAAATGTCAAATGTCAGATTATACAATAAGCAATCAAATGGCAGGAAAGTATTCTCTGTAAGACAAGCTGACTGGAAGAATTAAAATAAGACATCTTATGTAGAGTTGTAGGAAGTCATCTTATGTAGGACATCTTATGTAGGAAGTCGTCATATCACTGGTCAAAAACTTCTATGCCACAGTATACATTTCTCATATATTTAAAAAAGAAGAAATTAGCGAGTACTTTAAGCCCAATACCGTTAATTATCTTTACAACACTTGGTGTTCTTATAACACTTTTTATTCCAACATAACTTCATAACGTCTGGAGCAATTTAAACCAAATTTGGTAGATAGGTCTACTATCTGAAAAAATACTGTGTGGGGTAACACATCTTAATACCCCTAGGGATCGTAAGGAAAGCAAAACAATATATTCGACTACATCTATATCAGTACTGAGAGTATTCTAAATTAAAACAAAGTTTTAATATATTAGTGACTCCCTTAGGATTGTCTTGCAGAGCAAAGTGTTTTGAATAAGATAATATTAAATGCACTCAAATAGGCACAAATCCGGTTTTGCAAATGCAGAATGTTGAAAATAGTAATAGTATATGAAATGCTCTAGTTTTCAGTGCAGAAAACTCATCGTCTTGATTTCGCTACTTCAGGTGTATGTGAATTTTTCTTGGGCAGGTGAAAGTCCTTCAACTTGCTTGTCATATTGTCAACAAGAAACTACTTCTTAAAATTTTTTACCGGCATGACTAGGTAAAATGATTTTCAATGGTTACAAGAACATCCTTCATATGTTCTTCAGCC
>JAAAKQ030255021.1:0-10859 GCA_010016005.3 Zanna intricata | reverse complement strand
TTTATCTATAACTTAAAAAAATGCCAACAAGTTGCGTAATTTTCCCAACTTTATAGGAAGGAATATCCTTACCCCATAAAAACTATTTTTAAGTCAAAAATACTGGCAATAGATTCTCTTATTTAGAAGTCATGACACTGAATCTCAAGCGTTTATATTAATAAGCATTATAAGTTTTATTACATCTGTATTATAAAGATTAAGTTATATTACTAATAAAGTGGAGATAAAATAAGCAATAACTGAAATTTCTTATCTCTACCTACTTTTTTATGAGTTCTTAATCAAATTAAAATTTAAGCACTTAGATCATATTTTATACCAATAATCTATTAAATTACAATAGAATTAATAAAAACTAGCTGTATTAGAAATTTGAATAAATGAGGAAAGAGGGGACTTAAAAAAACTGTATAAATATTGCATGCAATAAAAAGGTAATAAAAAATTTTACTCTAAATATTTCTATCAAGCGACTGTTCCTTATCTCTAAGTTTCCAAACCTATGATGTCTCGTTTCATAAATTGAATAGAATCAGTGTTTCAAAAAAATGATAGAATCAATTATATTTTTTTCGTAAAGTGAAAAATTCTGTGAGTAATGGTAAAGATACCTAATAGTGAAATTCAATAAAATTTTTATTTTATGTATGTAAGTTAATTCATAAATTGATTAGCATATGAACAAGATTATTCAGAATTGAATGTTTCATTTTCCATTTGACTCACATTCACATGGAATTATTTTATTTAACTTTAAATAAAAAAGGTTACGAAAGTAACTTGGTTTAAAGTTAATTTTTAATAATTGGTATTTTTCATATAACTTACCACATTTGCTACATGTACTAGTTGATCTCCAGATACAACAGGAATATTATTTTGAGGTACAAGTCTTTGTTGAGCTAAAAGCTGCTGTTGTAGTTTGTTTCTCATATTTTCTTCATAATAATAATCTGGTGCTAAAACACTTAATCCAGGTTGAACAGCAGATTCACCTTCATGAGGACCATTAACCGCATCTTCAATTGGAGTCATATCTGTTCATAGTATTAGTAAAACAAATTTATTATTTTACAGCAGTATAGCATGAAGAGTTATGTTTTTAGGATTTTATAAGTAATTTTACTTTCAAAATGGAATATTTCATATCAAACTTTGAACTTACTATCTTAATAATTATAATAAAATCTTTACTTCTTTAGTACAAAAAAAATTCTAATTTAAAATTAAATTAAATATATTTGTAAAATTAGCTTTAATTACTACAATTAATTAATTTATAAATAAATGGGATATTATTAACATTTTAAAGTAATTACACATTATCTCTTTTAATTGCTATAAATTTATAATTAAAATAAATAATACATGCAATTTTGATACCAATTCAAATAATAGATTTAAGTAATTAAAAATTAAAGAGTAGCCCTTTCATCTTGACTAAAACTTTACATCTTTAGGAGAAACACTTTCTTTAAGATCTTTGTATTTTTAAAATCAGTATCAAGAAGATTAGTCTTAAATCTTAAAGAAAATAACCACATAAATCTTAAAGAAGATCTTTGTCTTCTTTAAGATCTTTATGAATTTTTTTATTCTTGATTAAAAAATTGTCTAAATAGTTGGTGTATCATCATCTATAATGTTCACATAAAATTAATTCATTATGTATTTATTGTAGAGGTAATTTTTTTTTTTTACCTCCAGAACCACCGTTAGGTATTACATCAGAGGATGAAGATGAATGATTTGTAGCATGTGTGAAAATGCCATGCCTGGCCAGGATAAAAACCCGGGACCTCTGGATGAAAGACTGAGACGCTACCACTCATGCCACGGAGGCCGAGGTAATTTGTACAACAAAATCCTACTTTGTTAATTTTTTTTGCGGAGGATTATTTTACTTTTCCTTTAGATTAAGATCTTCTTTTCAAACAATAATTCAATTTTTTTATTTTTATTGGTGTTGATAATGACCATATTATGAATTAAGGTAAACTGGTTTGGCATTTGAAAATTATCATAGAAGACAATACTGTTTGTTCTAAGTTCAATCTTGAAACTGAATTATATTTCATTCTTTAGCTTTTACTTATTAATCATTTATTAATTTTGAAATTGTACTTGAACTGTAAAAAATTTAAGTTAAAATTGTTGTTATTTTTTTAAATGCTGTATAAAAATTATGATTTAATATTTCTTTTTTATATCAATGTAAAAACCATAAGAAAAACATATGTAGAATAAGAACTTCTTGATCTTCTAGCTTTTATTTTTTCTCTAAATTTTTCTTGACTTTTTACTACCTACTTGATCCAAAGTGCCATTGACTGTATATTGTTCTATACTAAGCTATCACAGTCAGTAATACTTTACTAGAATCTTAGTTTTTTCTAATTTCCTGCAATTTCATTTAATGATTACAAATACATGTAATATACATAAGTAAATATGTGTTCAAATAATTGTCATTAATTCTTCTGAATTGTGATCTATTCTGTACCTTAATATCTTCATAATATATCTATTTTAATATTATTTCATGTGTTTATATTTTAAATTATTAATATTAATTTTAATCAGTTCTTTTTTATTTTTATTTTTTTATAATTAATTTTATATTTTGCATTGAGGTTTGATCAAGATTTTACCATGGTTTGCTTGGATCCATCCGGAAAATGATGTAGTTCCTTTAGTATTCATGATGTAATGTCTACATACCTATTTTTTATATGATCTGTATATTGTATTATTATAAATTAAACAGAATAAGATTTATATATTTATTAAAATTTATAAAGTGATATTAAATTGGAAAAAAAATTAATTAATTTTTTTACCATGTATTTGTTTGTGGGCATTTTGCCAAGCTGTCTGTTGAGTGTGTGGTAGCATTCTATACTGCGAGTTATCGAAATAATTATTATAACGATTATACTCGTTTGGTATAGTATCACCAAATTGATTTCCAGCTCTGTAAAAAAAAATTATTGTAAATAAATTAAAATAGTTTACTACGACTAAAAACATCACATGTTGAAATAGAAATACTTAGTTGAACTTCCAATGAGTTCTAGTTTAGTTCTGTAGTTTCTATCATGAATACTAATATTACAAATATACTCCAAACAGAACCTCTTAAAAACGGAAACCTCCTCAAAACGTACGGTTTCCTAATTCCCGATTTATTTTAATAGAAATTAAGTTTTTTCCGTCTCTAAGATGGAAAACTCCTTATTACGGAACGGAAAAGAAATATGGATTTTATTTTAATTCCACGCCTTAAATTTAATCCATAATACGGAAAGGAAATAAAAGTGAATAAAAAACAAATTATACACAAACCACGATTTGTAAAATAACAAATGCAGTTATTGTTTAGAGTAGTTGTTTTATTGACTATAATTATACTAATAATCATTGTTTAGTAGTAGATACACCATCACATTAATGGCTCCAAATTACAGGCCTATAAGCCTACGGTCATTAATAAAGTAAGGTAGCAGGTGAAAATTTTTGCAAACAATCCATTGCTGTATTTTGGCATCAATTATCCTTTTTTAGAATCTTTATAGGTATCAATTGAAAATAATTTTATTTAGTGCCGTGAAAACCGGAATTGGAAGCAGTTTGATCGTGCCATAAACATTTAATGTTGTTTCAGTTTTGCGTTTTCATTGATATCTGTTTATAGTTGAAATACAGAACTTGATTTTATAAAGTTATTACATTTTAGAATCAGTGTTGGTTCATGTTTTGATTTAGATTAATTGCATTTTTTATTTTTTAGTGTAAATTTCAGGTGAAATATACCTATAAAATAGAAATAAGTGTTTTATATTTGTGAAATACAGTGTCCAGGATAAAGGTATCATAAAGTAAAGGGCTATATTTATAAAACCAGTGATCGTAATTATTTAAAGATAGGCTCAAACTGTGAGAAATATCTCCGAGATTGTTTTGGTTCAACCGACAGGAAATACCTACCAGATTTGTTCTGTATACTCTAAAGGTCAACGGAATACGTACCCGCAGATTAATAATTTCTGTCTCGCATTGCAATTGTAGTTAGTAGAAACTTCGACTTAACAACAGAAGCTTAAGTGCGTGCTTTGGTTAACGGAGTTTCTATCAGTTACACGTGCTCAATGACGTGTACTAGCTGACTGGAATATCTATCATCCTACTTTCCAATCTATTCGTCATTAGGATTAGACTTAAAGAGATGCTGGAAAATTGGTATCCAAAAGTTTCAGTCAGTGACGAGACTGTCGGTGAATCGTGTATCCGATGCATCCACTGCCAGTCAGGGTAAGTCAATTTGACGGGTTAGTAACGAACTGAAAATTCCTCATTCCACTGTTCACAAGCGGCTGCAAGCGTACAAGTTGCAACTCAATTACATTAAACCAAATGTTCGCCGCCTACTATATCAGTTTACTGCAGAGATAATTCACCGCTTCGAGAATAATCCTAATTATCTTGATACTTTGTTATTTAGTGATGAGCCAATCTTTCACACGCGCAGGAAAGTTAACGGACATAATTGTCGAATTTTGGGACTCTAAATCCCCTACAGTAATCAAAAATGAAAGAACACACTGAAAGTCAGTGTCTAGTTAGGACTGCACAGAAATGGGATCATCGGTCCGTTTTTTCATGGTGCCCACTGTGACAGGACACACGTACATTGACATAATTGAGAACTTTGCTGTCGCTCAGATTCCTGCAGGTTTCAATTCCAACAAGATTTTGCTATGCTACATTTTCATTGACATTTTACTATGTACTTAACAACATTTTCCCAGGATGTTGGATCGGACGAGGATCTCTCCAAGATCATGGCCACTTAGATCTCCAGATATCACTCCTTTGGACTTCTTTGCTTGAGGACTTAAATATCTGTACAACAATGAACTTGAAAGACAGCCCTATAATATAAATTAATAGATCACCAATAAAACAAACTGTTCATCCAAAAAGAAGAGTTGAGTTATATTTTATTATATTCAAAGTGTTAGTTTTTTTCTAATCAATTTATTGTTCAGGTTTTTTTTTTATTACAAAAATCATCATTTAGTGCAAATTGTTGAAATGATAAATTATATGTGTCTAAAAGTAAGATTGTAATTAAAATTTAAAAAAAATGTAAAAGCTACTCATTTTCTAAACACAGAATTGAAGCTTCCAGCTCTTTTTGAATTAATTATGCAGCTCCTTTGTAAATGGCCTTGGAGGTGGAGATATTATTAATTATAGTTGTCTTGGTTGAGAAACCTAATTACTTTTGGGAATAATATTCCTGACCCTTAAAAATATCCATTTATTATATTTGTGCAAAATTAAATGAAATTAACAACCTATTTTCACAGTAGCCGCCACGTAACGGTCAGCTTGGATGATCTGCCCCCACGTCACTGCTATATTATTTTTCTCTGAAACTTTAGCACACCATGATTAGTCATCTCTTAGTATCGTAAATATGATGTAACTGTTTATGAAGCAATGCATTTTCGTGTGTTTACAGCATTAAGAAACTGACTTCAATTTTCAAATACAAAACAATTATTTTTATTTTATCTTTTGTTCTGTTTTACTTTTTCATTATATAAAAATCAGTTCTGTGGTTGTGCCTCTCGGTACGATTCTTTTGGCGAGTGTCATATATTTTGTTACACAAGTCAATTAATGTATAAAACGATATTTTGTAAAAAGTTTTTATCTTGGTTTAGAGTTCAAATTTTTTTAAATAGTTCATTCTCGTTCAAATTTAAGTCTGTTGTGAAAGATAAATAACTTCGAACACAAGTGCACGAAATTTTAAACGTGTATGATTTAATAATGAAAAAATCTTTAGTTGTAGGAAAAGCGAAAAATAAAAAGCATTTAATTGCTCTAAAGAAATATGAAGAGAAGTCTGCAGGTACCTGGGGAATTTTCAGCAGTCATGTTCAAAGCCTAAGAAAAGAAAAAATAGAACTTCGATCAGAGGGATTAGAATGTTCGTTCATCACCCAGAAAAAGAAACATTCCAAACCAGTTACCGGATTATACTATTTTGATAAAGTTGTGGTTAGGCGAACTGCGAATGAATTTTACTCAAAGGTAAGGGAGCTGCTGACAGTTAACAACAACTCTGTAAAGAATTGAAAACTAAAATTAATTTTAACAACATTGAAACTATTTTAAGAAGAATTTTGAAAAAATTATTTTTTAAGTGGCGCAAAACACAAAACGAAAGGAAATTTTAGTTGAAAAACATGATATTACACAGCAAAGGATTGCATATTTGCAGGCAAACAGTGATTTTAAAAAATGTAAACAGACGATCATATACTTAGATGAATCCTATGTTTTATCATCTCATTCAATGGCAAAATCATAGGTTGATGACAGGTATGCAGGACTTCATTTACCAAAAATAAAGATGAACAATTAATTATAGTTCAAGCTGGAGGTGAAATGCGCTTTATTTCAAATTAGTTCCTAACCTTCCTCCTGTAGTAGTTATAGACAATGCTCTATATCATAGTACTCTTTCTGATAAGATGTCCAGCATCACCAGCCATAAAACAAGACATGCATTTGGCTATAGAACGATCATATTCCATTTTCATCTCAAATGCTTAAAACACAACCATATGAACTAATTAAGTTAAGCAAAAGTAACAGAAAGCAATACCGACTTGCCAAATTGTTGGAAAGAAGTAGGCATCACGTTCTGGGACTTCCACCTTACCATCCTGATTTAAATCTAATTGAGATGGTATGGTCAGAGGTAAAACAACATGTTACAAGCCACAACACAACATTTAAGATGTCAGAAGTGCAGCAACTGTGTGAAGATGAAATGAATTATATGAGCAATGAACACTGGAAATCTTCTGTGAAAAGGTTGAAAAATATCTAAGGTGAATATTGGAGCCAAGAATCGTTAACCGATTCTGACAGAATCTTTCATTGTCTCCCCCGAGAGAATGCTTAATTTTTAAAAGTTTGGGGGTTGGCATCCCCACAGCCCTATCCTTTGCAGCTTTTCTTACCACTCCACATAGAACTGCAAAACACACATACACTACACCAAGAACACTACATAAATTACAACATACATCGTTTTGCAAGTACACAACATCCTATACTGATTCTTCTACATGCACACTTGGTGATGTTGCTACACTTTACAAAACACAACCGTAATTGAAACCCAACCATCAAAGAACACCTGTCTCCACAATCTAGTATTCAAATCCATTTAAAAGTAACTGCCTTTACAAGGATTTGAATCTTAGTACTCTTGTCTTCAAAATAAACTGATTTGCGATGACGAGTTCACTAGCCCAACCTGAATTTGTAAGTGATTTCTCTTTTAATATATTTTCAGTTCTGTTTTAATATGTAATCATTATGCTACGGTGTTTGTAATATCTGAAGGCGGGTCAGTAGTATGCAATGATATCCCCTCCACTACTCTTAACATCATACAACAATTCTCTTCACACCAGCTCCCAAAACAGTGTATTCCAGAAGTCACATCAATTAATTTGCAGTGATTTACACCATAACTAATTATGACATCACTTTTAATGTAACAAAATATGTCCTGGTAATTTATTACAAATAAAATTATTTATGCTTAATATTTTGTTCAAGATGTATACAATTTATTTATTTATTGATGGTATTTTTTTTCTAAGTACCATATGTTAAACTAAAGTTTTGCTATAAATAAACAATTACAATGATGTAACACAAAAGTATATAAAATGAGTTATTTATTATAGGCTCTAATGTTATGATTTTCATTGTAGTGGCATAGTTATTTATGAAAATTATTTCTATATAGCACGAATGCATCAATAATTTAATGTTTTTATTTTGTAGTTTTGTAGCTCAAGACCTACAAAGTAAAGATATTAAATTGTAAAAAAAAAGAAAAATAAATAAAGTTTTAAAGAAACTCGGTGAGTAAAAGTAATATTATGATCTCCATTACCTATTAATTAAAAAAAAAAATTATGAAAGAAATGTTAAGTTTATAATGTAATATTCGTAAAACTAATTAATTAAAACATTAATTCATACTATATTTTATAAACCTAAAACATAAAATAATTTCATACAAAATAATTCATATAGTAGCTCAAATAAATAATTAATTATGACATAATAAATAAACAATTAAACGTAAATCTAATTAAATAATATCAAAAATAAACAATATTCAAATAATAATAATACAAGTCTGAATCATTTAGAGGTCTTATTTTTTTAGCAATCAATAGCACGTTTTGCACCAGGTTGTAGGTAATGTAAAGGAGGCAAGTAGATGCAGCTTGTAAGGAGGACCCGCCTTTAGATTTTATTTACACTTTAATAAAACATATTTAACAACAGTGAATATATTATATGTCACATGGTGTCAGAAGTGAACGTCGTAAAAGGGTGAAGTTGAGTCTGTTTAAATTTACATTTTATGTGTTGGCAACAGCTATAACCTAATTTATAAGGAACAACATATGACAACATGATCATGTTAAAATTGAATGTTTTAACACAATCTTATGGTTAGATGAACATGCAGTCACTAATTGGAAAATGTTTAGCCTGATGTTTGATTTATATATAACAGAGGTTGGAAAAAACTGACAGAATTGAGTAAAATGACAATGTTCCCCAACTAAATTGGTGAATAAACTCTTCATATGTATAATAATTTTAATATGGTGAATGACAGCCTAACAGTAACTGATGTCTACACTGCTTTTAATGAATACGTCAAACAAAAAACTAATGTTGTTATTGAACGACATAAATTTCTTACCAGGATGCAACAACCTACTGAACCATTTGATAATTTTGTTAATAAGTTGTAGAAATTGATTTGAAGTTGTGTGTTTGGTGATGAAGCTGAATCTCTTTTGAGAAAGAGAATTATAATCCCTATTAACCATGAAGCATTACAACAGTGTCTTTTTTGGAAATTGATCTCATTGAAAAATCTTTGAACCATTGTGCAACAGAATTCAGCAAAGCTTGGTGAAAAGTGGCCGTTCATCTTTCCTACTGAGCGATGACTTCATTGAATTTCCACTAAATGTTGAAGCCAACAATAAAAATGTCCAACTATAATCAGGTGTTCAACCTAAGACTGATAGTTGCAAAATGTTTGACTACAAAAAATGTGATAAACAACATAAGGCAAACTGTCCAGCTTTTGGTAAGAAATGCAAGAGTTGTAAGTTAAATCACTTTTCAGCATGATGTTCTGATCAAGAAGTGAAATATAATATTGACTATTAATATTGTGTTTTATGAAGATTTAGTGAACAATGACTTCATCATAAAGGAAACAGTTTTTAGAGGTAGGAAATAAATTGGTAGAGTTTAAATTGGGCACTGGAGCTGATTGCAATGTATTATTGTATTTTTTGTCAGCGAAAAATGCTTTAGCGTTATTATCGCCCGGGATTGCAATGTATTGTCCATTAAAATGTTTCAAAGAACTAAATCTGTAGAAAAACTGAGGAGTTTTTTATATTGAATTGTAAGTTGAATAATGTGAACTAGAATGTTAAGTTTGTATTGCTTCATTTTGTTTTTGTTTTTTTTTTTTTTTTTTTTGTTAAGTAATTTGATACTAGGTGTTAATGCCTGCTAACCTCCGTGGCGTGAGTGGTAGCATTCATCCAGAGGACCCAGGTTCGAATCCCGGTCAGCATGGCATTTTAATACATACCCTATGAATTCATCATTCATCTCATCCTCTGATATAATGCCTAATAGTGGTTCCAGAGGTTAAAAATTAAAGGTCTTCATGCTTGTAAGAAAATGAAATTAGTGGTTAGGATGGACAGTACAATTAGTTTGACAGATGGTCTGATCAATAATATAAATAAAACTGATGGCTATATTGAAGTTAATAATATTGGCGTTGAGAAAGAAAATTTCCTTGACAGTAATAAAAATAATTATACAGGTACAGGAGTTTATCCTGAGACAAATAAAATGATATTGAAAGAAAAAGCTGAACCAGTTGTAAACTCATGTGGACAAGTGCCAGACTTATTAAGACTCATTAAGCCTAGACTTAAGGAATTATTAGATAAATTAGAAGATAAATCAGTTAATTGAAAAAGTATATTAGGTGAATAATATCGCAATAGTAGAAAAGCCTGATTGGGTCCTTGTGAATATGTCCTAATCCCCATCATATAAATAATTGTCTTAAACCAGAAAAGGTTTCTATTCCCACCATAGAGGAGCTCAGTGCTAGGTTGTCTGGAAAAAATTTTTTACAATACTTTATATCAAAAATGGCTTTCATCAAATTAAACTTATTGGTAGTAGTAATGATATTGTACTTTTATAGGATGTTCTGGTAATTATAAGTATAAGAAGCTCCCTTTTAGTCTTTCAACTTTTCCAGACGAATTTCAAAGAACTAATGTTAACACATTTGTGTTAAGTTTAATTAAGTAATTAATTTTTTTTGTGTATGTTTTTTCTGTTATTACTTATTGCAAGTTCGTTGTATGTGTGACTCACTGTTGTGGAATGTTAATCACATTTTTCGCGATTTGTTGCTGGTTCCGTAATTCTTTTTTTTCCCACGTTTCATTTTTTTTTCTTTGTACACACACTTGCAGGTTCGTGTCCGTGTTGGCGTGTGCTTTCTTCTTTGTTTTATAGTCCTCTTTTCTTCAGTCTAGATTTAAACATCGTGACATTCGGATGTACCTTCCAGACCCAGAGTTCATCCTTTTAGTCCATCACATTCTAACTATTTCTATAATGCTCTTTAGTCTGGATTCAACAACGAACTGATCAGGACCGCCTTCCAGCTCCGGGGTACACCC
>JAAAKQ030255010.1:0-10859 GCA_010016005.3 Zanna intricata | reverse complement strand
AGAGGAGCTACCCATCCCGTCCCTAACACCTATCCCTACCGAGAGTCGGATGCGCGTTGCACACACCCGGCTCTTCTACCCCGTGCGCGACCCTCTGAACCCTCGAGGGGTCCCCATGGGTCCTCGGAAGTACTCCAATCCAGGGCACTCTTGCGTGTGCCCTGGGCCAAGGTATCCTCAGCAATTTTGCTGCTTCCCTGGCCCTACACGTCGCCACGATTCGTCCCCTGGTACACATGTCGTTCTTATTCTAATTTATTTATTTATTTATCTTTACGTAACTTAACAGGAGGTTATAATTTTGGTAGTGGCGGATTCATTATTGTTAACGTAAAACTATTAATCTTTCCGAAAATAGAACAATACTCAATAATTTTTTTAACCAAAATTTTTATCGCATTCAGTTATTAGACTATTTAAGTAAGAGTGAGAAAAAACAAACAAATAAAAAATATGATTCAAATCGATAAATTTTTTTCTTTTCTTTGAAAGTGGATGAAAATAATATTCATATAAAACATGAGAAGTGATATAAAAAAAGTTTAATGATTAAAATTACTCATATGTGATTCCTTTGTGGCACTTTATATGGTGTGGTAGAAGAAATAAAATTACTCCCATGGTTCTAACGTAGAGCAGGGGGTTCTTAAACTATTGTTCCGCGGACCCCCAGAGGTCCGCGGAACAATTTTGATATTAACTTTATATCCCCCAACGTTTCACTTTTATTTAAATAACTTAATTAATAAAAATCCTAAATGACCAAGACTTTTTGTATTCGTTGTAACTTAACTAGTTATTAGTATAACTAAACAATTATTAGTAAATATTTAATTATTTTTAAATACAAATACAGAAAAATAAATAAAACAATGTAATTTTTTCCATTGTTGTGACTATTGCGCGGCGCTGGAACACGCAGCTATAAATAGTCTCAAGAACGACGTAAACTGCCTAGGGTTGGGATGGAGTCCACAAAAGAAATTTTGTTCAAGATGGTCCTCGTACTACATAGTTTAAGAACCCCTGTAGAGTAAATAAATCTTTCAATTTCTTTATTAAAATTATCTTTCTGGAATATACTTAACATATTTTATTTAGTTAATTTGATATTTAATTTTTAAATACTAACTATCTTGAAGATACTACTAAGAGATTTCTTATTTCTAGATTTCATATATTTTGTGTCGAATACAAGACTTATCAAATAGACATACCAATAACCTTAGATGGTTATTGGTATAGCATTATCATTTCTTACAGGCAAGATACATGTTTTGCCTGTAAGAAATGATCTACAAGGATCGAATATATTGTTTATGTGAGTGTGCATTCGGTAGACTCATCACTAAAATTAAATTTATATATATTCTTGAGTTTTCCTATTTTTAAGTGGATAATTTATTACCTTGTCGTATATTTGATTCTTCAATATTATGTTTTTAAAAGCAGTAAATCAACATTTTTCCAGAAAGTTTTGGCAATTTTGTACAAAAATTGGTCGATATTTGGTAAATGTTTTCTATTTGTAAATTTGATCTGCATTTACATAATAATATACATTTTCAATACTAGATGAAGATAATATCATAATTTTTTTTTGTTGTAAATATATTGATACAAATACTATTAAAAAAATCCTAAATCCCCAGGTACTGTACAGAAAGTATATGAAAGATACTGACATGAAAGGATGCGAGCTAGGTTAAATAACCTGTATCCTTTTATTTATGACTATATTCAATGAAATGTGTTCAACTATACGTGTGATTAATGGATTAGTAAACCATTCGTTTTTGCTAAGGTAGAAGCTTGTGTTTTACTGTAAAAAGTTTCTTATCGGATTAGACAATTTTCAGTAAAGGTATCAATGCTTAATGGAATCAGAAGAGTTCTCACTACTTAACATATACGAACATAATTCACTTCCAGAAAATCCTTATTTGTTTATAATCATTTTATGGATCACGATAGTAACAGAAGAAAATAGAAGAAGATCCTGAAAATAAAATTAATTAATAAATAAATTACTTTTTAACAAATAATACATTTTCTCATGAATTCACTCATGAATTTTATAACTTATTATCACCATATCCTTATAATTATAATTAGTGAATTTTATCAAATTAAAATTTTATTAGAAAAATTCGGATCAAAAACTCGGGGTATTCTATTATTCATCATTAAGAGGAGGTCAGAATAATAACTTAATCAAAATCTACAAAATTTTATTTAATTCTATTTTTCTCATAAGTTCGTTTCATCGATCTTTATTCTTATAATCATAATGAACTCTGATTCTCTTGATCTCATAAGCTATTTTTTTTTTTTTTTTTTTTTTTTTTTTTACTATACATCATCTCAGGTTAAAAGAAACTAACTTTTTCACAAATGAAAAAGGCTTACTTAATATTATTCATTGGATATGAAATTGTTTTGTAAAGTCATCATATAAAGAAGGCTTCAGAATTAATTGTCCATTATACTAAATGTACCTAAGCAACATCATGTAAATTTAAATGAACTGCTCATATTAACCCGTCATGTTCCACTTGGTGTGTGTGTGTGTGTGTTTTGTAGATTCGTATAAAACTAGCAAACCCTAGTGGCTTGACAGCTACGGGCTTAATGTTCAAAGTTAGCTGTAATGTAAAGCCAACAATACTTGGCAAGCACATCAATACGCTATGTTCTTTTTTTTTATTTATGCTTTCGCTAATGTATGATATCTTGTAAGATTACTGATAATTAACAGTGAATTATTGCAGGGTGCAATGTATGAGAACATATGGTATTGGATATTTAATATTTTACCTAATTACTTTATACAAATCGAAAGAGATAATATTTTATTTAAAAAAAAAAGGAAAGACTAAGGGTTCTAAGATTCCTAAGAGAAAGCTAACCTGAAATAAATAACGGTATTTAATTTGTTTTTCTTATTTGTTTTCTTGTTGTTCTCTGAATCACAACCCCTTTTCTTGTATCTTGTAAAATATACAAGAAAAGGGGTCTTATTCAACCCCTTGAATCTTGTGAAAGATACAAGATAAATATTGCAATATCTTCTTTTTTTTATCTAACATAAAACACACACAATGTCTTTTCCAGGATGGATGAGGATTTAAAGGAAACTGACTTTACGAAAATATCCCCTTTTGTAAACCCACCGCCAACCTAGGTGCTGAAATGATAATGTCTTAATCTATTATATGGAAAATCGGGAGTAATCCTGGGAAGCCGATCATTTATTACAGAATTTACATTGCATATTCCAAAACACAAGTTTAATGGGTCAAATAAAAATAACCATATATGTGGTCTCGTTAGTAAACTAGTTTAAGAACGGTTTGAATATCACCGGTTTAGCACAAAAAAATATATGTAAATCTTGTTAATAGAATTAAATTTAATAACCAATTAAAATGTTTGTTAATTAATTAGCCTGGGAAACTTATATAACATAAGAAAATCAGGAGGCCTCTTAATCATTAAGATTTCATTTTCTCCTGATGAAAAATATATTTTTTTTTTTTTTTTGTTTAACCTCTGGAACAACCGTTAGGTGTTACATCGGAGGATGAAGATGAATGATGTGTAGCTTTTGTGAAAATGCCATACCTGACCGGGATTCGAACTCAGACCCCCGGATGAAAGGTCGAGAGACTACCACTCGTGCCACGGAAGCCGGCTTGATGAAAAATATTTAGAAAAAATATTTAAACAAAAGAGTTAAAATTTTAAAATGTTATAGATTTTTGAAATTAAAAATTTCAAAAATCACTTGTGTGTTTAATTTTGCTATCTGTAGGAGTAGATGGACTATTTATCAAGTGTATTCCAAAATAAACCACTTGAAAATGAGTACTTCGTGAATTTAACCTGTCCCTATAATAATTATTTTGCATTCTCAAGCAATAGTGGCTTACAGTGGGAGTTTAAGAAAATAAATTAAAGTTTATATACGATACAAAATGATTGAGCTTTATATATAAAGCAAATAAAAAAAGATGATCAATGAAAGATTTCAATAAAAATTTAATTTCAGTGTTTTGTTAAAGAATGTTATATTTGAATTATAATCCACAAGAGTCTGTGAATAATCATATTGGACTTTAGTTTGTGGGGAAATAGAGTTTTCGCAGATTTGCATTTTTTAAACGATTATTACTTCTGCAGTTTAAAGAACTGCTTCTTGCATTAAGGATGAAATAGTAATATTAGTATTCTTAATTTTTTGTACACTTTAAATCTTTATTAAAAATTATATAAATCTGTTTCTGATTGATAATAGCTGCATGATGCCGTTCTAACAAAAAAGTTTAAAAAAGGATGTGAGATGCCGGCGATTTCTGAATGAAAAAAAAAATGTCAATATTAAAAATACTTATTTTCTGGAATAATTTGATTACTCTTAGACTGAAAATAACTCGCACCACACTGAAATACAGAAAGAAAATAATTTTACCCTCCCATTCTATAGGTTTCTAACAACTTGTTTATAATTGTATATTAGATAAAACCTGTCAAATTTTATGGTATACGTATTGCCGAAGCAAGTACAGATAAAACCTGTCTGTTCGTCAATTAAAAAAAAAAAAAAAAACTTAGAAATAGAAATACAATACTATAAATGATAAAAAAATTATCACCACACGAATTAATAAGCCATATTGTATTTTGTACATCTTATCGTTTACATTATTCAAATAATGTGTTAAATCGTAGTAGTAGCTTTTTGTATCATATGCATACACTAATTTCTTAATGTTTTTATTTAAAATACAAGTTAAAGATGTTTCATAGACTACAATCTATATGTGTTTTAATCAACAAAGTTAAAAAAAGTTTGTCGGAGAATATAAATAAAGAGAGAAATCGAACACTATTGTGTGCAGGCAAATTCCGTTCGAGGCAGAATCGCCCACCAATCAAATACATTGTGATACAAGCCACTGCCTTTACACCTGCTGCCTTCCAATAACTTCTTAGTCAACTACATAGGCCTAGCCGACGCAGACTCCTGTGTCTTATTTCTAGGAATAAGCTGTTAGATTCATTTTTCATACTTCATACGGCATTAATGTAAAGAAACTGATTTAAAAAGGAGAACATTGAGAATATGAATATTTTACAAATTATTTGACATAAAATTAAGTTCTAAATGAAACTATTTAAAAAAATCGGTTATTGTGAACCAAACCTTTGTATGAATCTGACCGTCACTAGTGTAATATTTTCTTATTACAAATAGCAGACTACAAAAATTTTATTCATGACGGTCTCCATACTGTGTCATTTTCAGTTTAATTATTTATTAGGTGATGAATATTTTTGTTATTACTTTCAAAAAAATCTCAAACTATGTGCATGTAATTCGATTATTTTATTTTTTGAAAGTAGTATTTTCTACTTAAAGTAATATCTTTCTCGTTGTATCTTTCTACTAGAAAATGAAATTTTCTATCGTAGAACGTTTTGTTTTAAAATCATTCAGCTAAATATAGTAGGTAGTATTATTATTTCTAAATTAATACTTTACTTTTAAGTTTATTGATTTAGTTACGTTCAATTTAACCAAATAAAAGGATAAGCCGGCCTCCGTGGCCGAGTGCTAGCGTCTCGGTCTTTCATCCGGAGATCCCGGGTTTGAATCCCGGTCAGACAAGGCATTTTTCACACACGCTAAAATTCATTCATCTCATCCCTTTGAAGATGTACTTGATTAGTTCTGGAGGTTAAAAAAAAAGAAAAAAAAGGAGCACTTAATTATTATTTAATAAATACGAGTATATAGTTTTATGACTATATTTTTATTTATTGTAATAATTCTAGCAGTTATTGACGTGTAATTGTAGTGTTAAGTTGCTATATCACTCTAGAAACTATTCTCTTTTCAGAAAATGTAACTTAAGCTGATGACATAATCACATAAGGATTAGACGATAAAATCATTTTCGATAACATCCACGAAACAGAAAGTCAAATGCAAAATTATTCTCCTTTGTTTACTTATATATTTTGAATATTTGCTTCACGTACTGCAAATCTTAACCAATTATTTAAAATACAAGTAAAAAAAAGTAAAAAAAAAATATAAATTGTTTTTGAAGTAATCAGTGATAGTAAGTTACCATAAGTTTTTATGAAGGATAAGGATAGGTGATATATTATTAATCACATCAATAGATATGCAGTGCTAAAATAAAATTTTGTTAGGGTATACCATCAGCCGCGATAAATTTTATCCAAAATAGATTACTCAATAAAATTTGTAAATTAATTTAAAAACCAGAAAAATAATTTCATATAACATTTTTACAGTAAAGGCTTAGTGCCGACCAGCTAACAGGGTAATATAAACAAAAATGAATTTATTATATATTGTTTGTTTAACATAAAGAAATTTTTTTGCTAGAAATTTAATTTTATCAAAAATGTACCTCCTGGCTTTTATTTAATAGAGTTATCTGAATATCTGAAAGTATTAGTAAGAGCCTATTGCAAGGACGCACCAACAGAAATGTTATTATGCTGAAAACATTTTATATTTTCCGACCTTGTCTTCCCAAGAGAATAATAAATAATATATTTTCTATTTATCTGAAAACTTATAAAGTCAATATAAAAAAAAAATTATCCTCCTCTTTTGTTAAATTAAATTGACTTTAGGTGTTTCACACTTAAAGTTAATTGATATTATTTTTTGATTTAGTTGCCAATTTATTTACAGTAATGGTAATCAGTAAAAACTTATAACTGTACAAACCGAAATAAATAATAATGTACAGAATAATTAATTATTATTTCAAATATATAAGAAATCTAATATAATTGCTGTTTATTCTGGTGGAATAATTTTTACAGAGGAATTCAGAATTAAACCTTAACTTATGTTATTTTGGAATTTAGCCAATAAAGTATGAGAAGTATGGTAAACTTCTTATGTTAGCGTATTATTAAACTGAAATTTAAATAAGTTTTATATTACATATAAAACTGTGTGTGGTGCGCGGGCGCCACACAGATTTCCAACGTTAAAATCTTCTTAACTTACTTTTAAATAAAACTTTGGAGAACAAATTAATATATGGTACGTAATTAAAATTAATAAATATGCATTGGTAAATGTAATCCTATATGAATTAGTATTTTTTTTTTTTTTTTTTTTTTTTTTTATGCAAATGATTATTGGTCTACAGCTTTCAGGACATGGGAGCTTTAGATTACCGGTATAAATCTATATGTATAATTTTTAATTAGTTATAAGTAAAGAAAAACCTAATATACAATATCACTCCGCAAAGACGTACCTAGACCAGTGAAAACAGCTAAGTTTAATTTGGTGTTTGTGTTTCTACCATCACATAAATGATCCTCTTTATGTGAAAATAAGAACACCTGGGGTTCTTCAACTATATTTCTACTCGCTTTCTTATTTCATTAGCCTTCGCTGTACATATATATATATATTTTAATAAAATAATGAATATTTTTTCTTGTAGCTTCGGATTACATGAAGATTTTGGCTTAACTGTTACATGTAAATAATTCTGAATAAAGAGTAGAAGATAATTATTTATTAATATCTGTGGGTGGTTTGCATCCCTGCTGCGTTTACAGATAAGCCGCTTCTGTTTAAATTTAATAATGACTGAGAATACTGAATGAAGGTTAGCGAATCTTCCTTCAAGATTTTCAATTTTTCTTTCTAGAGCTAATTGATCAGACTGAAACAATAATGCTGGATTTTAAAAATTTATATTACAAAATGGGGCATTTGATTTCTGGAGGTATCTACTTTTCTTTTTAATGAAACGCAATTTAAATAAATGATTAATGATAATTTAATACATTACTGCCGAGTGGCCACCAAAAATTAGCCGACTGTTATACATACAGAATATTTATTTCTTGTATCGAATAAAGTTGTTGACAATTAATTTTAGACTTCTCATTCAGGCTGAAAGTAATTAGTTCAAATAATGGCAACCACTATTTGCGGCCATTTTTTTTTACAGGCAACCATGTGTAATCGTGTACAGAAAAAATTAAACTTCAATTTAGGATATAATTTTTTTTTTAAAAACGCGATGAGCGTAATTAACAATAACATACCTCTTTACACCTGGCAACTTGGAGGTTGCGGCTCTTAGAGGTTGACTGAGAGCTGGCAACCATTTTTTTTACACTCTTCACATAATTTTTTTTTTCAAATAATGTTTATTTCACTTAAAAAATGTAGTTGCAATTCGTTAAAAAAAACTAATTACAATATATTTAATTAAGGTAGTTGCGGTTAATTTTTCTAGGCACCCTGATGGGGGTCGACCACTCTTCTCAGGAATGGTCGATCTGAGATTGTAAGCGACTACCCTTCATTCACATTCATGCACATCATCCTCATTCATTCTCTGAAGTAATACCTTACAGTAGTTCCCGAGGCTAAACAAATAAAGAGAGGCACTCTGGTGGTAATGAATTAAATTATCATTAATCAATCATTTAAATCGAGTTTCATTAAAAAAAACAGATACCTGCTGAAATCAGCTGCCGGATCTTAGACTATTAAAAACTACATAAAATAATTGATTAAATATATATTTTAAAATGCAAAATATATATATTTTTTTTATTTTTAAATACAACGCAAGTTTTCTCTTAGACTTGATAATTTAATTTAATTAATATCATTTTTTACATCGGTTAACACATATTACTCATTTTCTTCACGCTACACTTAAACTGCACGTTTATTTTCTTACTTTCTTTTCCTCTCTTTGAATTACTTCACTGCTTTAAAGTTACCAACATTTTATTTTATTAGGAACAACAACGGTGAGCAAACTTGGAAAGTAGATAAAACAACAACTCCTGAATACAACTAAGTGATAACAAAAACTGAAAGTCCAGTTAAAAATAACAATAACATAAAGTAAATAAATCTTCATTTTAATAAACGCTCTTAAATATCTCGTACTAGGAATAATATTTGATTACAAATATTACAAATTATTTGGTTACCATACTGTAACCAAATAATACATCGTGTTTTTAATTTCCAATTAATCATTAATGACTATTTATAATTTGAAAATAATTGCAATATCCCTAAAGTTTTATTACAGTTTATAACCTAAGAAGCAACAATTTAAAAAAAAATGTGTATTTTTAAATATTGACGACAATTTTTGTAATCAGTTCTTTGTTTGAAACATTTCATGTGTCTTAAGAGATAATTTTTTGCTTAAGAGATAAACCACTACATCCGTTTTGAGACAGAACTATCTCCTTCCACTAGTCTAGATGATAGGAAAATTCAGATTCGCCAGTGCATAATTTGAAATGCCTAATGCAAGGGAAATATAATAACTAAGTTAATGATTAATGTATTCGCTTGCGTAGAGGAAAAATGATACTTTCTAACGTATTAAAAAATTTCCAGATACGTGAACAAGAAAGAAATCACGGCGGAAATGATCATTTTCAGCGAATTTGACGTGGCGTTAAGATTCGATCAGGACCGATTGCGTCAGTTCGATTTGAGATATGGAAATGAACAGTACTTTGAGTTTTAATTTAAAGGCAATTCTATCGCTCGATAAAGAAAAAAACATTTATTAATGAGTTAACCTAAGAGAGTTGCAAGACCCGATACCAGAGTAGGGATGTAAATTTTAGACATACCCAAAAAAGTTCGGATCAAATTGTTGTGAAATATATTAAGAGAGTAGACGTTGTAAGGGTCAAAAAAGGCCACATATATTAAAAGCAAAACGAAAATAAGAATACAGGACACGTTTAAATGGCGTGCGCTAGAGTGAAAATTCACCGTTCCCGATTTCTTATGCGGAAGTCTCATCCCACAAATACGAGAAAACGAATTAAATAAATATGATCTTTAATATTTACAGCATTTATTTAATATGCAGCTTTAAACTACCGTTATTAGAATCCAATAAAGGACAGCTAGAATCTGGTTTTTTTTCATTTCTAAATAAGACAAACACAAATGAATAATAAAATATCCCGTGATTTAATTTACAATCGTAATTTTCTTAGATGCAATTTAAATGCGGAAAATATTTTAAATAGTTCTCTTTTCTCTGAAAAATCATAGTCATAACATTCTGATTTACGTAATAGATTTACGCTAAAAATTATTTTATATATTTCCCACAAGTTAAGAAAATTAGAGCTGATAATAATTAATTTCTCGTATTCTACTAGAACGCATTATGGATACGAGGATAACATTAAATAATTAAAATAACGATAATATCTTATGATTTGAATGATAGATAGGAAGATATAGAAGTTTATACCGAAGTAAACATTTCAGAATAAAACGGAACAATTTTATCCGAACATTAAATATATTAATTAAAACCGACTGTATTAAATTAAACATTTTTAGGTTATTATAACTTAAAATTATTTAAATAAATAAATTCTATTAAATATTAAATTAGAAAATTATTTATAACATCGAAAAAAAATTCATAATTTAATTATTGACTAATCCTCGTGTCTTCCTATCATCTCAACCAGGAATATTGTGAAAATGTAATACTACTTTTAGAAGGATACCTTAAATAAAGTACAGATTTTTTAAATAAACACTCAAACAGTTATTTCCTCCATATGATATACGAGGGTGGTCTGAAAAGTTTCCGACCTAACAAAGATACAAGACATTTTTTAGAAGTTTTTTTTTTAATTTTTCAACATAGTCTCCTTGTACCTCTACATACTTCTCCCAGCAATGCCCCTATCTCTGTAACCCGTCGAAATAGTACTCGGCGTTTTTCTGTGCAAAATAATTGTTCACGAAGGTGATTGCCTCTTCATTTGAC